>BQNB010070502.1:0-29913 GCA_026074375.1 Tanacetum coccineum
CATTCTTAATAAACACACTAGGAAAATCGAAGAATCACTCAATGTGATGTTCGATGAAACTCCTCCACCCTCTAAGACACCACCCTTGGTGGATGACGACCTAGATGAAGAAGAAGCTATTAGGTAAATCGAAAAGAAAAACCTAGAAAACGGCGTTGAGGATGAAACTCTAAAGATTGACGAAATAGTCAATATTAAGGAATCTAGGAACCTTCCCTTAGAAAATGTCATAGGAAACCTTAACCAAAGAACCCTTAGATCACAAGCCCAAAACCAAAGCAACTTTTACTGTTTCATTTCTACCATAGAACCTAAGAATGTAAATAAAACCTTAAGAGACTAAAGTTGGATAGTCGCCATGCAAGAAGAATTAAATCAATTCATTGCTAACGACGTTTGGGAATTAGTTCCACAACCTAAGAATATGACAATTATAGGAACTAAGTGGGTGTTTAGAATTAAGTTAGATGAGAACGGTATTATGTCTTGAAATAAGGCTAGATTAGTTGCTCAAGGTTACAACCAACAAGAGGGCATCGATTATGATGAAACTTATGCCCCGGTTGCTAGGCTTGAGTCTATTAGAATATTATTAGCTTATGCTTGCGCTTTAGATTTTAAATTATTCCAAATGGATGTAAAAAGTGCATTCCTGAACGGTTTTATCAATAAGGAGGAATACGTGGCACAACCTTCGGGATTCATTAATTTTGAAAAACTGGATCATGTTTATAAATTAAAGAAAGCTTTATATGGTCTTAAGCAAGCACCCAAAGCTTGGTATGATAGATTAAAAGCTTTTCTTATTAAACATGAATATAAAATGGGAATGGTAGATAATACTCTTTTTACTAAGAAGAAAAGTTCAAATCTCATCATTATTCAAATATATGTCGATGACATTATATTCGGTTCGACTTGTCAAGACATGTGTGATGAATTTGCCAAAATCATGCATGACGAGTTCGAGATGAGCATGATGGGAGAACTTAACTTCTTCCTTGGATTACAAATTAAACAAATGGAAGATGATATATTCTTTAATCAATCTAAGTATATTAAAGAAATGCTTAAGAAATTTGGTCTAGAAGATTCTAAACCAATGAAAACCCCCATGTCCTCCGATACTAAACTCATGAAAGATGAAGAGTGTGAGTCGGTAGATAGTACCAAGTATCGAGGCATGATAGGTAGCTTATTATACCTAACGGCAAGTAGGCCCGATATCATGTTTAGTGTCTGCCTTTGTGCCCGCTTCCAAGAGGCTCCCAAAACCTCTCACCTTGAAGCGGTTAAGTGTATCTTCCGATACATTAAAGGCACTACGCACTTAGGATTATGGTATCCTAAGGGGACCGGCATAGAAACCGTAGTATATGCCGACTCTGATCATGCGGGAGATTATGTGGACCGAAAGAGCACTAGCGGTATTTGTACGTTCGTGGGATGTTGTTTGACATCTTGGTTCTCGAAGAAACAAACCGCTCTTGCTATATCCACTACCGAAGCCGAATACGTAAGCGCCGAAAAGGCATGTCAACAAGCACTATGGATGAAACAAGCTCTAATCGACTACGACGTATGACTCGACGACGTTCCCATCATGTGCGACAACAAAGGCGCGATTGACCTTAGCAAAAACCCGGTGCAACATTCTCGTACCAAACACATCGAAATTCGTCACCACTTCCTCCGTGATAATGTCCAAAAAGGACATATATCTATCGAAAAAGTATATGTCCTGTCGACAACATTGCTGACATTTCCTCACTAACCTCTTAAACGTGAATCCGTTAACTATTATACGTCTTTGTTTTAGGAATGATTGGAACACATTCCATAAATCAAAATTGAGTACCCGAACTCTTTCTTCTGTCTCAATTCTAGTCCGTGTTCCATTCCGTGTCGTGACAACTTAAATACTTCATCCGAAGTACTTTAAACATGTTTAAGTTGCGAAATGCAAATTGAATTGTCACTCCTTCTAGTCAAATTTGTGTCAAAAACAAAGTCTAAAATCAATGCCTGAGGGCGGCCCCCATATAGGCGGCCCCCCAATATATTGGGGACCGCCAGGAGATATGGGACCGCCGTCAGAACAGAAGTGAATATGTACACCTTAAACAAAAATTTTCAAAACACAAAAACAAACACCCCCTTACCTGCAGGTGCGACGAACACAACCCCAAATCCACCAAAACTTCAAAATCAACCATTAAAACTTAAATTCAAGATCAAATCAACACCAATAATCATCCCTAACATCTCTAAGATCATCAATTGTAAGTCATTTCAACTATTTCTTTCATTTTGAGTCTAGGGTTCATGATGAACACCAAAAATTGAAATTGGGTATTTTTCATTTTTCTTTCGAATTTGTTCAATTGAAACCACTAGGATACAATGTATAACTAATATGCTTCCCGTAGATATAGGATTTGCATACATTGATAAGGTTTGTCGAAAAATTATTTTTGAACCAAAACCCCAATTTCATTTTGCAAAATCACTCACGTTAGGAACACAATAAAATTGTTGTTTTGCATTGTTAATACAATCTAAAAACGTTTTTAAACACATGCATAATGATCTCATGAACAAATTTCGAGATACATAATTCATATGTATTTTTCGAATTGTTTGGATGAGCAAAATCAAACTTAGGAGCGTTTGGGTTAACTCTTAGGATTTTATATTTAGGTCGAGTTAATCGTTACTCCACATTTGTTGCATATAGGCACACACTAGGCACAAACTCAAAACATGAAAATAAGTATAAGTGATTAATATATGATCTTGTTAAATTTACCTTAGGTGACAATGCCTCGAAAATCATCTGAAGACTACAAAAATACTAGAGACTATATCCCTATAATTTCACATCAATTTCGTACTCCAATAAGAGAAAAACTACGAAACCTTGAACAACGTTGTATTCACGAGGGTCGGGTGGTTTTTGATAACTTTACGGATCTAAACTATGTTCGGTCTTTGTTTGAGTTTATCGAGTTTGAATGTCTTCTTGAAATCAATGAACAAGTGTGTCCTCGCTTTATTCTTGAGTTTTATAGTCAGTATCAGTTGAGTTATTCTGACGAAGGTGAAATGTTTGTCGAATTTGTCATTCAAAATCAACTCTTTTCTTACTCTCTTGAGAATTTTGCTCAAATTCTTGGCGTTCCCTGTGAAGGAGCGTGTGTCTTTTCCGATAGATGGAGAGTTGATGAGTTGATATATGGTATTCCTACGGATGGTCCATATCAAACCAACCTTCCTCCCGTTGAGGACATCATCTCATCTATCCGAGTCGATCGTGATGGACAAGTCCGTCGCATCCGTCATGAGGAAGAGATTGATGTTCTTGAATATCAAGTTCTAACTCGTGAAATTGAACCATCTTTGAAACCTTTGGAAGAAATTATTCAGGAAAATGTCTTCTGTCTGGGGGTAATCGGGATCATGTTCCCGCATGTCTTTGTTTTATGCTTTATTGTGCTGTACACTCCAAAAAATTCAATCTTGCCTACTACATGGCGAAACGAATGGAGTGGGTAACTAAGCAAGCTAGGTTACTTCTACCCTATGGTATGCTACTAACCCGCTTGTTTACATTCATCATGAATGAAAATCCCGAGTTAAACAATGAGTCCTATGTCTTGTACGATCATGTCATGACTCCTCTTGCCGCTCAACTAGAGCGAAAACCAAGAAGAGATCATGGCATTAGAAGAGGTCGTCATTCCACTTCTTCCTCTTCTGCCTTCGATCAACCATCCTCATCTTATCTCAACAATGATGATGACTATGGGAATGACGAAGGGACCTCGCGTGCAAGCACTCCTTCCCCTATTCGTTATGTAAATTCTTTAACCGATCAAGTTCCTCAAGTTTTTCAAAATCCACCTAACATTGAACCTTACCTTGAACCATTTTACACCCGCCAAACCGAAATCATTAACTGTCAAGTCTAATTACGAGATGAGAACCGTGGTAGAGTAAGGTCAATCGGAAAGAGTCTTAGAAGGTTGTGGAGGAACATGAAGTAGTGAGATATGAGGGAATTGCTTTAAGACATTATTATATATATTACTTGCTAAATTAATATACTTAGACACTTTGAACTTATGCTACTTGGTAGATTGCTTGGCACGAGCATGGTAGCATGATTTTAGGATAGTTTTATCATCTTTTCGTATGTTTTGCTACTTGATAATATATGCTCTTATGATAATTACTAAAAGTGCATGCTTAGGATAAATGATAATTGCAATATTTGCTTAGATTCTTTTGATTCTTGGCCATTATAAGATTGTATATCTCCAAAGGAGAAAACGGAAATTCTGCTCCCACCAGAAAACGGCCCCCTTTATCTATCATGCGCCCCCCTTTATCAGCAGGGACCGCCTAACATTAGGACGCACCACAGGAGGGAAAGCAGCAATTCAAAATTCTTTTTTTTTGTATCTTTAACCTACCTACTCTTAGACATTGCTGGAATTTCCTTCTTTGAACACACAACTTTTCTAATCTTCATCTCCAACACCATGCTTTGCAATCTCTTTCATTATTTAAACTCTCATCTCTTTTCATCTTTCTCATCCTCACTATCTTCCTCATACTATCCTCCTTCACACTAATGTCTTACTCAAACCACCATCACCATCCTAACCTATCTAGAAAACCAAGGATGTCGGTTCGTCAAGTTTGGAAACGAAAGACACCTTTATCTAAGCCATCACCCACTTGTCATAATGACTCACGCCATGGGGGCACCCCACCCCCCACACCGGGGGGGGGGTGTGGGTCCCACACACAACAAAAAAAACCACACACCAAACCACCACCACCATCAAGAAACACCACTCACTCTATTTCACCACCCATGAACTACCCACAAAGAGATCGAATCATCGATCAACTCTACACCATCTCCACACTCATTGATTCTCAAACACCCAAACCATCCTCTCCACCCTATCCAATGGTTCAACCTCCTACTAATGCACAAGTAGGATGTCATGCTAGTTTTTGTCATTGTTGTAGGTACACTACAAACCACTTGCACTCATTAAGGAATGAAATTAACTTCATTCAATTCTCAATCACCCGTCTCATACCCATCACAAATTCATCACCAAAATATACCATCTTCTTCAATTCTCACATCTCAATTAATCACTCACTTATGATTAATTTACTTTAATAATCGTTCCCTACCTTTTGGGTATCACATCCTTTGAAGTCAAGAATCATCTAATAGTCTACTCTCATTAGATGACCTAATATGTGTATTTATGATTGTATCTTTTATGATTTTGTATGCTTGTATTCAAATATATTGTCCTTGTACTATATATTTTTCCATTTATGCATTTGAATGAACTTAGTTTTGCTTCTAAAGTTTGGTTAAACCTAAGATATTGTCATTCTATGTTTATTGCTCTTGTCTCTAATCTTGTTGTAGCAAACAAATTATCTACGATCGATCCCTTTGGTGCCCGAACAAGGGGGAGTTTTACACAAGGGGGAGTCTTTAATCGTCACCTTCTTTCTCTCTACTCCAACTCAACGATCAACCTTTTTGGATTCGACAAAAAGGGGGAGAAGTAGAATTAAACTTATTAATAATTTATAAACTTTTAAATTTATAAATACTAAATGAGTTTATATTTAGTCATCATCAAAAATGTGGAGATTGATAAACCAATAATGTCCAAAAACAAATTAATATTTTTTCGACCTCTCAATATTTTGATAATAACAAATTTGAAAACGTTTAAGATAAATAAACTTGTAATAAATAACTAATCAATAAAATTCTACTTTTATGATAAATCCGTAAGGTAAGATAAACAAATCATTAAATCATGATTTAGTATCAAGAAAATAATTTTTTCTTAAATCTTATACTTCCACAAAAATGTTTTTGATAAAAATAATAAAAACAAATTATTATTATTAAAAGGAAATGTTTTATTAAAAACATAAAATTTGAATTTTAAATTTTCCCTTCAAAATGGAAGGTTCCATAACAGATATAACCTTCACCACAAAAGGACAAAAAGGGAGCAGAGTCTAGTGGCGGCCCCTTTATAGGGGCGGCGGTCCCTTATATATAAGGGGCCACCAGGACCGCCACCAGCAACGGCTATATTTTTGTCCCCTATAAATACTGGGCCACCCATTAAAACCAGACTTCCTCATAGCCAAAAAATTCTATCAATCTCGTTTCTCACTTCTTCCTTTCTTTCTAAAATACATATCTTGATCACTAACATATCTAGATTTGTTTCAAGTGATTAAATTCTTTCTTCCTCTCCCTTCTCACACCTTCTAATCAAGTGCAAGAGAAAGCATTCGTGATCTTCTACATACAAATTGTATCAAGGTGATCTTCGTTCTTCTCTTCTTCAAGACACAAACGTCCATTAGATTTATTTTGTGTTGTTGTATTAAATTGGATCAAGGTATTCCAATTGTTAATTGTATATTGGGTGATTTGGATTGATGTGTCAATCCAAGAGTGTAGATCTTGTGAGTGTTTGAAGACTTAATGAAGTCTTAGACTGGTTCTAGTCTAAGATTAGGACTCGACATCAGCTTGGACGGTAAAGAAAAGTAATGAAGTGTAAACGGTTTTTCTCCCCTAAAGGAGCTTGTTGACATAGTGAAATCTCGAGTGGAGTGCTCGGGGAGTGGAGTAGGAATGAAGAGGTGCTTCATTGCCGAACCACTATAAATCTCGGTGTCTTGGTTTGATCGTTTCTTTCTTTATCTCTTTACTTATTACTTGCATTATTAGATAGTTTAGTTGTGATTCATATTGTTGGTTGATTGACATACATCTCGAATCAAACTATTTCATAAGCAAACTTTTAAAGACATAATTTAACCGTAAAAACATTCAAAACAAAAGCCAAAAAAAGAAGAGTTCAGAACCCCCCCCCCCCCCCCTTCTAGTTTCTACATAATACTTAACCCTATACCGCAACGTATAGCTTCCAGAAGTCCTGTGATGCCATATTGACACCTATACCGCAACAAGCCCATCCGTATTCACCACTTTATTGAATTGGAGAAAAATGTTGATTTTTTCATGAAGCCACCAAAGCCATTTAAAGGATTCTTCATGAGCATGGATTTGATAATATCAGGTCGCAATAAAAATGAACCCAAAGAAGCACAAGGAAAGCTGCAGTACGCGAAGTGCTTGCAATATGGAACCGATAACCGCGTGGATTGAAAAATAATAGCATAGGACTCTAAGGGTACATAAAAGGCACACGTAATGTATACTTTTTACTTAGTTCAGCATTGGCAAAATGGCAGGTTATGGTTTTTCCAGCATGACCTGTTTGACGAGATCTACCAATACACTACTGATGTAAACATAATTCTAAATTTTTCCATTCCTTTTCTAGGTCTGGGGATAACGATTCAATGAGCCCGCATATTGACTTTGTTGAGTGTCCTGATGGGGAGCTGCTGAAACGCAAAGACGATGTGCATTGTGTTACTTCTCATGAAATCTATGTTATCAACAGCAGGTATCTTTATAAACTTTCAGGTTTTGTAGATGCTTTAGGCTCATGGGATTTGCTCATAGATTTTGGGTAATTACTATTTTTTCCTTGATGGAAATTTCAGATCTTCTTTTATGAGATACTATAACCATTATAATTCTTTTCAGTTTTATGCATTTCAGCATTGCATTATGACCGTGAGCATAGAGGAAAGTGACGAGCGCACACCCAGGCTTCAAGCTCTCATAGTTGCAGGTTTCAAAAACGATTATCAAGTGGTTTTTTTATTGTCTGCAAAATCAAACTCATAAGCTTATCTAGCGCTATAATCAAAATACATAACATGATTAGTGTTATCAAAATGGTGGGTCCTGAGTTGCATTTTATGTAGGAACCTTACGCATTGAGACTGGATGCTTCTACTTCATCTTCCTATTGGGATACTGAGGGATATGACGATTGTGGTACGGTTCTGTTTTTTTAGTCTTTCGTTTAGATAAAGTAAAGGTTGCGTATGTATAAAGTACCATGCTCATAAAGTTGAAAACAAATAGTATAATGGTAACCAACGTCAAATCACAATAAAAATGAGACCAGAAGCTAAAGTTGTTAGACTAAACTCAAAACTTCTTATTTGCTGCTTTATTAAATGCAATCAGCTATAGAGTTGTTCAAAATAACTTAATCCGACACAATGCGAGGTGTCGCTTAGTAAAGTCGTATGAATGAAAGTCTATTTCATTCGCTAACTTAAAACATTCAATTATATTAAATGTTATCTTACAGAAAAAAAATTCATGCTTCTTCCAATCGGATTATATTGAAACCCTGAATAATCAAACTACAATCATAATCTCTATTACCAAACTTTTAACCTATTATAGTAATTTTCAAGCTGTAATATCAGTTCAAACACTCCCCTTAGTCTTCAAGTGAATCCATGGTCCATGAAAGTGATTGGAACATGAATATTGAATCCCCGTGTTTCCATGAAACCGAAATGAACTCAAAAGCTCATCCATGGATGACGGACAAAAGTTATTTGATGTCCACGCAGTATAGTATGTCATTACGCTTTGTCAGTTTTCTGGAGTTATAATCTTGCTAGGTAAACATGCAGGACTTTGTCAACTTCACCCTTCATTACATAGCTGACTTAGACATCCCAATAAAAAGGTTAGTGAAAACATAGAATCTTGAGTTATGAAGTAGGATGATCAATGATTCGCCAATTGGGCAAAACTGCAGTCAAGAAGATGCTTTGGCTTTTGATAATCTATTTGTGCAAGACTGCAAGTTCAAATTGTGGTTCCTTAATGATTTAATACTGTCGTTGGCTTTATTGTCTATATTTCAGCCCACCAGTCCCCCCAAAAACAATTTTATTATGAGTTATTGCATGCTGCATGGCTTAAAGCCGAAGAAGAGGATTGGAGAGTGGCCAAAGAGACAAGGGTGTGGTTCAAGCTAAAACCATTTTGTCATCAAAGATACAAAGATGATTACATTATCTTTCGTTGTTGATAATTTCTAATATTTGGTTTACGATAGAAATTGGTGTTCTGTGTAGTGAACCATATTGCAATTGATTTTCATATTTGGTAACAATTTTTAATTCAACACGAATTCCATACAATACTTTCACATGCGGTTTCAAATATCTTCTCTAAAAAAGCCACATCTGTCCACCATGAACGAACGTCAAAGCCCGCGCTCTGCAGCGGAGCGCGGGCTAAAAACCTAGTTTACCCTTAAAATTTGGAATGTTTTTTGGATCATTAAATATATATGATGTTGATGAATGTTGTGATTTTAAATCTCATAAGTGATCCACTTGGTTATAACGTCTGAACTAATGTATATGTATTTTCTGTAAACATTTCACTTTTTTTTTAAATCGTTTTAATGCTTTTCAACCACAAATGAATACGAATAATGTTTTATCAAAGTACACAAATGATTCTATAGGTCCCAAATTTCATATTTCATTAACTTCACATGATGAACTAGTAGGTATGATTTAAGTAGGCCACTATCACATCCTGTGTTTATTTCCATAATTGTCAATATATATATATATCTCAATGCACATGTAATTCTTTACCATGTCGCCTCATCTTAAAAGTGTTGTACGTTCTTATAATCATCTCGAAATATTTTCTAGTAATGTCGCATCTATACGTTATGTACAATTTAATCGATGTTAATTATATAGAAAAAGATCATCTCATGTTCATTTGAACATGAGAGGTAAAGTTATGCATGCTAGTGATTGTACATTGTTATTAATGACAATGTACAATCACTACATGCATAACTTTACCTCTCATGTTCAAATGAACATGAGAGGATCCTCATCCTAATTATATACGAGAAAGATCCAATTATAATGATTGTTCTGATTGATAAGTTTTTAGTTTTTTTGGTGTCTTTAAAGTGAGTACTTTTGGGACCAATATATATTTTTTGTGCAGTGGTGGCTTGGGTAAGGCTGTGTTTGGCAACAAACGTTTTGGAGCGTTTAGGAGCGACAAGTGGTAAGCATTTTATATTCAAGCTTGTTTGGCAGCATCTCAACAAGCATTTGAATATTGTTTAACCGCTCCAATCTCAAATGCTTCTTGGAGAAGCATTTCAAAACTGCTCCTAGCAGTTTGTTATAAAATTACATTTATACCCTTAAATATAAAATTTATAATTTCTTTAATTGGGTTATATGTCATTTTTCGCAATTTCACTCTTTCTAATTACAGCTTACAGCTACGTTTTTTGAACAAACAGAGCTACTGCTTACTGCTCCTACTTATTGCTCCTGCTACTGCTACTACTACGTGTCGTCAAACATACCCAAAGCTACTAAAGCCATCGCTTTAGGCCCAATGTTTATGTAAGCCCAAATTTTCTAACGTCGTTTATGAATGTAAAGCTGATCACATATTTTCTTTGGCATCTTCTTGAGGTCTCGATATATAAAACGCCTCGGTTACTAAAGCTGCTAAAATTATTAAGGATGTTTGCTTAGTTTTTGTTTATTTTTAATCCATACAACTAAGTCCTTATTTGTATTTAAGAACTACGACCAGGTCCATCTATATATCATTACAAAATCATAAATTGAGCTCATTTAGTGCTACAAGTTCTAATGAATTTTAGCCATTACTATAAACAAATCAAGCATTTCAAGAATCAGTGATGAATAATGTCTTATTGAACGATTAAAAATGAGCTATTTTTCAAAGAACTAAAACAAGAACACCAATTTCTATTTGTTTAAGTGTTCATATTAGTTAGTTTGGTTGGTCAAAATCTTAACTGGTGAGCACAAACAAGCCTCGTTCGTGTTGGTCGGTTCTTTATCCCTACTTGTAGATTATCATGTAGCGAAGTTTGGTTTTTTTCTTTTTCTTATAATATTTTTCTCTATTTTCAATAAACTCTTAGTTTTTCATTATGTTTTTTTTAAATTGGATGTTCTTTTAATCCAATGCACCGAAAAGTTAACATTAAGCAAAAGAAAGAAAAAAAAACAAAAATTCATAAAGGCCTCATATTTAAATTTTGCTTTAAGCCTCCACAAGGCTTGAGCCGCCCCTACCTTTGTGCAACAATATCATGAAGTAAATAATTATATTTTTATTTTGTTAAAAGATCCAACAATCTGCTTCATGCAATATTTACATTAGGACTATGATTATTCTGTATCATGATACTAGCAGGGTACTCGCATGTTGTCCGGCAAGTTATGTTTTTGGTAGCGGAAGTAGGTTTACCATAATGGATGCTCTTAGAGTAAGGGGTGTGGTAGCGAAGCAAGCTCGCCACTCCTACGTGGCCTCGCCATTTTGCCCACCACCATACCATCCGCCTTCGTCACGAGCAAAAAACAGCCCCCCTCGCCACCCCCATGACGAGCTCTTTTCTTCTTTTCTTTTTCTTTTCTTCTTTTCTTCTTTTCTTTGATTTTTAAAAATGTGTTTTTTATGTGTGTTTGTGTATAAAAGTAATATTTTCTTCTTCTTCTTTTTTGTGGCAGCTTGCAGGTTTTGGGGGTGGAGGAGAAATGCAGAAGAAGATGTAGGCTGGTGTTTGTGCATAAAAGTTTTAGGTTAAAGTTTGTTGCAGCTTGCAGTTTTGGGCTTTAAATTTTTTTTGTTTGGGCCCTATTTGAATTTCATGGACAAATTAACATGCATATATATATTTTTTTTTGTTTCTCATTTTTTTATATAGTTATTTTTTTTTAATATGTAATTTGTATTTTTTTATATATAATAAATAAAATAAAATGGTGAGTGGTGGGGCCCAAATGAAGAAGTAGAAGTGTGTTATGAGTGAAGAGGTATTTTTGAGTAGGAGTGAAATGCTGATGTGACAGGCTGTGGGGCCCGTTTCGTTTTGTGGCTTAACCCACCATACCCCTTACTCTTTAGTGTGTGTTTTTGGAGATGATTGAGAGCAAAGAGTGATGTGAGTATGTGTGTTTTGTATGGTTTTTTAAGAAAAAAACAGTTTTATGAAAGCTAATGTTTATGAAACAACATCAAGATTTATAGCTATGAGTAAATATGTTATTGACCAAGTATTGATCTCTCAATAATTACATTATTCGTTACAATTTTTTTTGGAGGTTACACATTTTTTTCTCATCAAATTACATTATGAAGGTAGTCTTTTTTCTAAATAATTACATTTATTGGGGTTGCATGTTTTTTTTCTCATTAAATTACATTGTGAGCTCTTACAAGATGTATGCTTACAACTTATACATTTAATTTTCTTTTATAGTAATGTTTGTGGTCTTAAAAATTTTAAGACTTCCTTTTATAAAAAGTCTCAAATGCTTTATTATATAGCAGAGATAAAAAGTTGAATCAAACTCTTTTTGGGTATTAGGAATGCATGGTTGATTAAATATTAGGAACATCGTCCTATCAAATATACAAACTTGCAAATTATTTCGATCGGGATACTTACGATTTTGAAAATGAAGTAAACCTAAAGATCTAAAATACTTTTCACCAAATGGTATCCTAATTAATCTTTTGTTATATACAAACCTTCGCTAGATTATTCGCCAACATTACGAATTCTAGGTCTAATATTTTGCCATATAAAAGTTTTCTTATGTTATGGAAACACATTATGAGCATGTAAGTGATTGATAGTAAAACTTACGATAAATCTATTTCAACATAAAAAGTTGTCACGCTTTATAATGAATATTCGACGCCTAATACACATCAATCTATTTCGTTAATACAACATTAGTTTAGGTACATTATAATTCTTCCATCTCAAATTAATAGTCTCTCTTACTATTTTCGTTTGTCCTAAAATTATTGTCTCTTTTCAAATATAGTTGTGAGTAATGTAACAAGTTTTTTTTTTGAACGGCGTAATGTAACAAGTTTGTCATATTGCACCTAATAATATTATAAATTACAAACTTCATTCAAAACTTTAAATAATTGCATAAGGGTAAGACTGTCGTTTTGCAAAAAAGTAAGAGAAGGATTCCTGTAATGATAATGTTTTCTTAAATTGTGTGTTTTTTGTCGATGGACAATTATTTTAAGACAGAAGGAGTAGCTGAATGGCTCAAAATTCTTTTAAATATACGGCGATACAAACGTGTTGAAATAGTTTATTTTATTTTGTTTAAGAACCATATGATTTGTGCCAAGAGAAATGAATTAACTTGTTATCATATAACTTAAATAGTAGTAGTAAGAGAAACTAAAGGAAAAAAGATATGTTGGGGTGGTCAAAACTACTTAAAAGAGCCCACTGTTCTTTGAAAATATATCTATGATCAAAATATTACATACAATATTCTATAACACAAACTTTATACAGCAAAACACGCAACGATGCAAAGATTATCCGTTGGTAAATTAGGTCAAAACTTATCAAAGAATAAATAAAAATAAATAAATGCCACAAACGAAATCACAATGGTGTCTATATTTATTGCAAAAGGAATATACCATGGCGATTCCGTTGGTAAGTCATCAAAACCAAACTTAGACAAAATTTAAAAAGAATTGTCGCAAACATAAGGAGAAAAGTTCAATTGAGGATACCAACGGACTAATCTTAACCATACAATAATTTTTATTTAATGAACAAGATTAAACCTTAAAAGATTAAATCTTAAAAAACATCCATCATCCCTTTTTACCTTTGTGTTTTTTAATTAAAACACACTTTCACCCCTATTTTTTAAAAATTGCATATCGCAAAAATCGTAAAACGTTAAGATACATAAATTACACCATCGTGACGAGCTTAATTATCTTTCAATAGAGGGGCACTTTCATATACTTTCGACAAACTTTTTTTGTTGTTTTGGTATTTTTTTTTTCTCGGTGCAGTATTTTGTTTGATATATCACGTGTGATATTACACTAATCTGTAAATTAGAACACTTTACATGCTTTCGTAAAACGGGTATAAATATTTGTGTGGAACTCCAACTGATTCATCGTTTATGGCATTGAAAAGTACACATTCTTAGCTTTCCAACAATTTATCACATATAATTTTTGGACCTTCAAATCAAAACAGTTTATTTATAGAAGTTGATGAATATCGAAGAATTTTATTTTTTATAATCAACCCCGCTTGAAGTATCACATGTGATATAACATATCCGTAAATTTAAACATTCAACGTGATGTCATGAAATAAGCATAAATATTTGTGTAAACATTAAACGATTCATCATATTCGACATTAAAACATAAAATCTTTAGTTTTCTAACCATATATCAAACATAATTTGTGAAAATTCAATTCAAACACCCTTTTCTCACAAAACTATATTCTAACCCTTTAATCCTACTAACATTATAATATCGCAAGTGATAGATAACATTGATTACATGTTAAGAATTTCAAAATAACAAAATTATGCACATATAATGTTTTATCACCTGTGATATTAGTCATATGTAGAATACCATAACTAATGTCACATTATATTGTTTCATCACATGAGATTTTATTATTAATTATTTATCACTGGTGATATTACAATGTCAAGGCAAATTCAAGGGCGAATTTGGCAAGTCTGAAGGCTAATGTTGTTTTCAAATAGTCTTAGAATATCATATGTGGTAAAGAAATTTTATGTATATATTACTTGTGATATATTATACCTAGTGGTTAGGGTTTTAGGGTTTTTGGTATAGAGTTTAGTGGTTATGGGTTTAGGGTTTTTAGTATAGATTTTAAAATTTATGTATATATCACTTGTGATATTATACCTAGTGGTTAGGAGTTTAGGGTTTTTGGTATATGGTTTAGTGGTTAGGGGTTTAGGGTTTTTGACATAGATTTTAAAGTTTATGTATATATCGACTGGATATTATACTAGTGTTAGAGGTTAGGGATTAGGGGTTTAGGGTATATTGGTATAAGTATAGTGGTTTAGGGGTTTAGGGTTTTGGTATATGTAACACCCCCAAATAGGGTCGCAGCGGAATATGAGTCTGAGAGTGTTACATCATAGTTCAATAGCACAAGATATGAGAACGACCTCTATATGAGTCGTTTAAAAATGATACATTTGATTAAATAAATTGTTTGGTACAAAAGCCCATGGCTTAACTTGTTCATCCTTCAAAAGTGTAAATATTTTAATACATAACAAATACTCCAAAATGTAATGCATTTAAATCTCCATGCAAAATGACTCCCAAAATGTTGACCCCCAATGTATCCTTGTTCTTGTACCTTATTGACCTGAGAAAAACATGCTTTAAAACGTCAACATAAAGTTGATGAATTAACAGGTTTAAGTAATGTATAAAGTAGGACCGCAAGATTTTCAAGTGTAAGACCTATAACACATACAATATCTCAAAAGTAATTACGAAATGCACTAAGCTCGTGACACTGAAGTTACAACATATATGTATGCAAATTAATGCAATTAATGTGCCCGTGTAGATGTTCAACCCGCAACATCCAAATTGTTCCGACATGGTAGACATTCGTCGTTTTGGTATCTCTGAAACTAGTGAGCGCTACTCACCTGAACGGGGATGTCAATCCCAAATAGATCTATTCATAACATTCGCGCTTACAATCTAGTAATTAATAGTTCATGATTCATGGGCATAGTGGGTTATAGCTACTTAGGCAAACTAGTAATTTGTATAAAAATGTACTTGCGTCCAATCGTAAAACAATGCATGTTTCTCACCCCCAATGTTGTAAATCATTGTAATTGTATAAAAATACGGGGCTATGAACTCACCTCAAGTGAAAGTGTTGATAATATAAATCAAGTATGTAAATCGTCTCGGGAAATCCGAATGCAGCCTAATTAATTATAAGCCGTATGAGTATAATGTATTTTATATAAATAAAATAACACATGTTATATAGTTACACCACCACCTAATAGTTCTTTTTTAATTTTGTACTTTGTTAAATATAGGTATATGTATTTGTATCCGTAAAAAAAAATTGTATCCGTAAAGAAAAATATCATTTTTGTTTACTCGGGTATTATTTGTTAAAAATATATGATTTAATATTTTTATTGATTATGTATTAATATTATATAATTAATTTAATTGTTTTTATAAAATAATGTATAAAAGCAAAAATAGTGAACAAGGTTTTAAAAACCTCGTATCTTTATCGTTTTAACTCTGTTTTAAGCGTTTCTTATGTCTAAGGTTTCGTATTAAGAAAATCTATCAAAATATTATAGTTATTATATGGTCAAAAATGTTAAGAAGTAACATTAGGTAAAAGTTTATAAAATTACTTTTTATAACTTTAATTATTGAAATCGTATTTTAATTGTATCTCGATCGTTTTAATTCGGTTTTTAATGATTCCTATGTCTACGTCTTCGTAATTAAAACCTCTATTTAGGAAGATTAATCTCCAACAGTTTACTGTCGTGAACAGTAACTTATTTTTATAAATTTACTTTTTTAAAATATATTTTTTACTTAAAACTTGTAATAACGTATAACCTTTATTTATAAATCCGTTTTTCCGAGTTTCTTACTAGTTTGATTCTTGTGAAAATATTTTATACATTTATAAAATATCTCCCTTAATATATCAGATCTGAAACAGTGAATATTTTTATAAAATAACTTTTATAAAAATACTTTTATACATTTAATTATTGTAAACTTAAAAATGTCATATCTTTTTCGTTATAGCTCGGTTTTTCAAGTTCCTTATATGCTTACGATCCTTGTGATAAGTCTTAATTAAATAAAACATAAAATATAGGTGTTATGATTCAAATTCAAACACTAGGCATCAAAACAGTTTGTGTGTTTATGTTTTCTAAAACAAGTTTTATACTTCCATTTATTAAGAGCTTTTGTACTATTCTTTTAGTAAGTTTTCTACCTTATTATATTAACTATATTAAGTCCTTCTAAAAGTCATAAACTTTTCCAAATAAAATCAATGTCCTCATAATCTTTTTATACATAAACTTGTACATAGACCTTCAACACCAATTTAATTTGCAAACTATCCATATAATTTATTTAGTGTTTATACTAAGTGTGTACTTTTATTTCAAGTATTATTTCACCACATATGTAAAGAGTTCGAACCATTATAAGCTTCCAAATACTTTATAGATTTAAAATGAATCTAGTGTTGGTATTTAACACCATTATATAACATGCTGTACACATAAGAATGATGATTGAATGGAAATAAAAAACTTTAAATAGACCTTATAGGATGGGTAGAAATGATAAACCACAGATAAAAAACCATGAGCCAAGTCTAAATCCAAAACCCTAATCTAGAAAACCCTAAATAGGTTTTCCTGATTAATCCTTGTTAAACCCAAATCCAAGCTTGTAATACCATTGAGTAACCTTAAACATACTTAAATTTGAACCCCTATGTGTGCTTGGAATACCTTTTGGAACAAAAAATGAAATGAAACCTAATTGATAAGGTTTGGCCGTGCGGTTTTTGGTTATAAAGATAGAGTTTTTGGTTGCTTGCGTTGAATTATTTTAAAGTGTGTAAATGACACTAGTATGCTTGGACCTTCCTGTTATAGTAACTAGGAAAACCGTTAAAACAACCTTAAAACATACCTGGGAGATGTAGGTTTTCCAAAAGACATGATGTAAGAATAGCTTGTACTTTCCTCCTTATGCAAGCATTCGGCCAAAATGGGAGGGGAGGGTACATTGACAAGCCAATTTATGGAGAAGTTGTATAAGTGTGTACTTGTGTAAGGCTTATGAGTTATAAAGGTACAAGTTTAGTGGGGAGTTTTGATTTTATTTCATATGTATACATGTTGGATCCGGTTTTGGTAGTTTATAGATAAGAAAATGAGTAAATTTTTGGGTATTGGGTATAATAGTGGGTATTGGTTTGAGTATAGATAGGTATTGGTGCTTTCAGGTATGCCTAAATGTAATTTATTGCGAAACGTAAGCGTTTTACGTAACCAATAAAAATAAATTATGAAAAGTTATAAATTATACTCTCAATAATCATATAACACTTGTTTGATGTAAACTTTTATTTGTTTGGTGTCCGTTTATATTGAACGTTGATTTTTAGTTTACGCGATTTAACTATAAGATAATAATTAAAAGCGAACGCGTAAAACTTTAAAAATAAATAATGATAATAATTGAATCGGGAAATGACCTGAAATAACGAATTGTTACAGTCTTCCCCTGTTAACGGATCTTAGTCCAGCAGGCTCAGATGCAGGCACTTGTCGAGGCTTGCATTTTTGTGTGGAGGTTGCGGAATACTTCTTCCGGATTGCTCTTTACGTTCCATGTGAACTCAGGACCTTCTAGAGTGCCATCAACTTTGATGATGGGATACAGCTTGCTTTAACCTCTGGATTTCGTCACATAATTTCTACTGGTTCTTCAACGAAGCGGAGTTTATCATCAATGCGTATTTCATCCAACGGGGAATGCCGACGGCTCGTTCGGTTTAAACTCTTTAGATTGGATACATGAAACGTTGCTTTGACCCTGACTTAACTGTTGTAGGTAGTTCGAGTTTTCTATAGCAACGGTTCCCACTTTGGCTACTCCTTGAAAGGTCCATTATTCATGTGTTTCAACTTCCTCCGTTTTCCAAAACGGATAACCCCTTTCTAAGGTGAAACCTTTAACATAACTCGGTCACCAACTTGAAATTCTAAAGGCCTTACGTCTAATCGGCGTAAAACTCTTTTGGCGATCACGATTGCGGCTTGTTTTCTTTGCTTGATTTGGACAATCTTTTTCGGTTGTCTCATGAATAAGTCTCTAGACAGTGTGCTGGGTCTCCGAACTCGGGCCCAACAAACTGGTAATCGACATTTCTAGTCATAAGTGCTGATGGGGCAGGCCTTAATCTAGCTTGATAAACTATTGTTTATGAAAATTCGCATCTACGGTATGTTTGTCTTTCCCAACCATCCAATGTCTATCACGCAGCGCGTAAAGTCTTCAAGAGTTTTGAATGGTTCTTCGCTTTGCCATCTGTCTTGGTTGGTATATGCCGTACTCATATCCAGCCGAGTACCCATAGCCTTCTGAAATGACCTCCAAAATTTGACGAAACCTAGGTTCACGGTCACAAATGATTGAGACTGGTATTCCATGTCTCGTGACTACTTCCTTCAAGTACAGTCTTGCTAGTTTGTCCATAGAGTCAGTTTCCCTCATTGGTAAAAAGTGTGCAGACTTGGTGAGTCGGTCTACAATTACCCATATGGGATATGGTTTCCACATTTGCGTCTTTAGGAGCTTGGTGACAAAAATCTTGGTGTTATTGTCCCACTTTCCATTGAGGATATCTGGTTTGTTCCAATAGCCAAATGGTTATGGTTAGTTCGGCTTTGACTTTTTAAACACCGTTAAACACTTGCTTAACGTTAGGTGGCATTATTGCTTTCTGTTAGGCCAGACAGTTATTATATTCTTCATGTCTTGGTACATTTTATCGGAACCCGGATGAACAGAATATTTTGACTTGTGAGACTCATGCATAACTAGAGTCCTTAGGTTACCATAGTGTGGCAACCAACTCATGTTATTAGTACTAGGTGTTTCGTCCGCACGCGGTTCTAATTTCTCCTTCCTGGGCTTTTCTGGGTCCTTTGAATTTTTAATCAGCATACCTCCCACATCTTCAGACTTGAGGTTTTCTGGTTTTCTTGCCTTAGTCTGAGCCTCCAAAATCTGCTTGGGAAGATCCAAACCAATAGTCATGACTAAGGCTTGGACCCGCAGCGGCTCTCGTTCTTTCCTGTCTTAAAACGTCAGTACGAATATTCGTTTCCCTGGGTGATATCGAATTTCACTATCGTAATCACTGAGCCAATTCCAACCAACGGGCGTTTGTTCATGTTCAAATTCTTCGGATCAAGGAATGTGTTGTAAACTTTTATGGTCCGGTTAAACACGATGCATTTTGTTCCGTTACAGATAGTGCTCCAGATCTTTAGAGCGAAAACTACTGCTCCTAACTCAAATCATGAGTTGGATAATTCTTCTCATGAATTTTTAGGTTGTCGGTATGGCATAAGCAATTACCTTTTACTTTTGATTTAGCACAGCGCCCAACCCTTTGATCGAACTTCCTTCGGGTAAAGCAAGAATTGGTGCACTACACAACTTTTCTTGCTTTATCAATTGAAAAGCTGTTTCTGCTTTGTCACCCCAATCTAACTTGACCTTCTTTTGAGAAGCTTGGTCATTGGCTTGGCGATCTTTGAGAATCCTTCAATGATTCTTCGGTAGTAACCAGCAAGGCCTAAAAATTGACGAATCTTCATTGCAGTCTTAGGAGATGCCCAATCTTTAATGGATTCAATCTTGGCGGGATCCACGTGAATACCCTGGCTGTCAATCACGTGACCAAGGAACTGTACTATAGGAATTCAAAATTCACATTTAGAGAATTTGGCATACAACTGCTCATTCTTAAGCAACTCCAAGATTAACTTGAGGTGCTCTTCATGCTCTTACTTGTTCTTTGAGTATATCAGAATATCGTCAATAAAGACAATCACGAATTTATCCAAATATGGTTTGCACACTCGGTTCATGAGATCTATAAATACAGCAGGTGCGTTAGTCAAACCAAACGGCATAACTTGAAATTCGTAATGTCCATATCGAGTTCTGAATGTGGTCTTTGGAATATCTTCTTCACGAACCCTTAGCTGATGATAACCCGATCTCAGGTCGATCTTCAAGTAGACACTCGAACCTTGTAGTTGATCGAACAAATCATTAATCCTTGGAAGCGGATAACGGTTCTTCACCGTCAACTTATTCAATTCCCGGTAATCAATGCATCCGGAATGATCCATCCTTCTTCTTGACAAACAAGACCGGAGCTCCCCAAGGTGAGGAACTGGCTCTTATAAAGCCTTTGTCGGAAAGTTCCTTCAGTTGGTCCGACAATTCTTTCATCTCAGATGGAGCTAATCGATAAGGTGCTCGTGCCACAGGTGCATCGCCAGGTATCAAATCGATTTTTAATTCCACTTGGCGGGTTGGTGGAATACCCGGCAAATCCTCGAGAAATACCTCAGGAAAATCTTGAACTATTGGTACGTCTTCAAGTCGCTTCTCCTTCGACTTGTCTTCCGCCTTTTTCGTGGTAATATGTGCCAAAAAGATAGGACATCCCTTCAGCAAATACTTTTGAGTTTTGGTGCACGAGATGATGTTTAATCGTGACTCGTGTCCGTTGTTGCTTCCGTCACCATGAAAAGTTAAAATTTCACTTCCAAAGGGAACTCAAACGG
This sequence comes from Tanacetum coccineum, assembly GCA_026074375.1. Taxonomy (NCBI): domain Eukaryota; kingdom Viridiplantae; phylum Streptophyta; class Magnoliopsida; order Asterales; family Asteraceae; genus Tanacetum; species Tanacetum coccineum. Next base: position 21,307 of record BQNB010070502.1, read on the forward strand.
AGTGTTTCTTATCACAAACGATTACGGCTGATTTTTAGCTAACCAGTCCATACCGATTATGTCGATCAAAATACCATCTCTTATGGGCTTAAGTCGATGTTGAATGGAATGATTTAGGAGACTTTAAAGTGCATACCCCGTTATTAAGTGTATGTAACCCTAAATTATTCATACCCGTTTCAGCTAACTCGACATCGAAATCATGGTTCTATTGTAGTTGGGATTATATCAATCAAAGAACTAAAAGCAGTAGTAGATACGAAACTTTCTATCAGCACCAGTATCCAAATAAAAATCGAAGCATAACGGTTATTTAGGTTGGAACGTACAAGTGACAAACATTAGGTTAGGGTTTGTTCATAGCAGAGCCCACATCATAAGCTCTTGCTAACACATTCACGTTTCCCGCCCGATTTCACCTAATTTTTCTTTTTTTAACTTTGGGCAATCACTACCTGAAATGACTGAGCCTTCACTCTCATAGCAAGTCAGAACTCTTTGGTTTGTCCTTTGGGCTCTTTGGTTGTTGTTGGCAGCAGCAGGCATGTTTCTACAGTCACGGGTCGAATGGCCAGTCCTCTTGCCTGTTAGTGCCATTTGGGAGCATCGTCCGTCATGGTGTTAGTGACACATTTTGGGGCATAGAGGTTTAACTCCTTCGTTAGTTTCTTCTCCACCGATCCCAGCTAGTTAAGCTTGTGCCACTTGTTTCACTTTTGAATGGTGTGTTGTTGGTTTTGGTTGTTTCGAGAGGTGTCCTCAAACTTTTTTTGTTCTCAGCCTGACGTTCAGTAATAGTGAGGATCTTTTTAACCATCACTTCAAAAAACTAAGAGAATCATACTTAATAAGGAAACAATCTTTTTTCTTGAAATACGAAAGTCCCCACTTTTCGTTTTCCTTTACTAGATAAAAGATGTTTGTGGTCTTAAAAATTTTAAGACTTTCTTTTATAAAAAGTCTCAAATGCTTTATTATATAGCAGAGATAAAAAGTTGAATCAAACTCTTTTTGGGTATTAGGAATGCATGGTTGATTAAATATTAGGAACATCGTCCTATCAAATATACAAACTTGCAAATTATTTCGATCGGGATACTTACGATTTTGAAAATGAAGTAAACCTAAAGATCTAAAATACTTTTCACCAAATGGTATCCTAATTAATCTTTTGTTATATACAAACCTTCGCTAGATTATTCGCCAACATTACGAATTCTAGGTCTAATATTTTGCCATATAAAAGTTTTCTTATGTTATGGAAACACATTATGAGCATGTAAGTGATTGATAGTAAAACTTACGATAAATCTATTTCAACATAAAAAGTTGTCACGCTTTATAATGAATATTCGACGCCTAATACACATCAATCTATTTCGTTAATACAACATTAGTTTAGGTACATTATAATTCTTCCATCTCAAATTAATAGTCTCTCTTACTATTTTCGTTTGTCCTAAAATTATTGTCTCTTTTCAAATATAGTTGTGAGTAATGTAACAAGTTTGCCATATTGCACCTAATAATATTAGAAATTACAAACTTCATTCAAAACTTTAAATAATTGCATAAGGGTAAGACTGTCGTTTTGCAAAAAAGTAAGAGAAAGATTCCTGTAATGATAATGTTTTCTTAAATTGTGTGTTTTTTGTCGATGGACAATTATTTTAAGACAGAAAGAGTAGTTGAATGGCTCAAAATTCTTTTAAATATACGGCGATACAAACGTGTTGAAATAGTTTATTTTATTTTGTTTAAGAACCATATGATTTGTGCCAAGAGAAATGATTTAACTTGTTATCATATAACTTAAAGAGTAGTAGTAAGAGAAACTAAAGGAAAAAAGATATGTTGGGGTGGTCACTAACAACAAACTACTTAAAAGAGCCCAATGTTCTTTGGAAAATATATCTATGATCAAAATATTACATACAATATTCTATAACACAAACTTTATACAGCAAAACACGCAACGATGCAAAGATCATCCGTTGGTAAATTAGGTCAAAACTTATCAAAGAATAAATAAAAATAAATAAATGCCACAAACGAAATCACAATGGTGTCTATATTTATTGCAAAAGGAATATACCATGGCGATTCCGTTGGTAAGTCATCCAAACCAAACTTAGACATAATTTAAAAAGAATTGTCGCAAACACAAGGAGAAAATTTCAATTGAGGACAAGTTTTTTTTTACATACCAACGGACTAATGTCAACCATATAATAATTTTTATTTAATGAACAAGATTAAACCTTAAAAGATTAAACTTTAAAAAACATCTATCACCCCTTTCTACATTTGTGTTTTTTAATTAAAACACACTTCCACCCCTAGTTTTTAAAAATTGCATATCGCAAAAATCGTAAAACGTTAAGATACATAAATTACACCATCGTGACGAGCTTAATTGTCTTTCAATAGATGGGCACTTTCATATACTTTCGACAAACTTTTTTTGTTGTTTTGGTTTTTTTTTGTTTTTTCTCGGTGCAGTATTTTGTTTGATATATCACGTGTGATATTACACTAATCTGTAAGTTAGAACACTTTACATGCTTTCGTAAAACGGGTATAAATATTTGCGTAGAACTCCAACTGATTCATCGTTTTTGGCATTGAAAAGTACACATTCTTAGCTTTCCAACAATTTATCACATATAATTTTTGGACATTCAAATCAAAACAGTTTATTTATAGAAGTCGGTGAATATCGAATAATTTTATTTTTTTATAATCAACCCCGCTTGAAGTATCACATGTGATATAACATATCCGTAAATTTAAACATTCAACGTGATGTCATGAAATGAGTATAATAATGATTCATCATATTCGACATTAAAAAAATAAAATCTTTAGCTTTCTAACCATATATCAAACATAATTTATGAAAATTCAATTCAAACACCCTTTTCCCACAAAACTATATTATAACCCTTTTAATCCTACTAACAGTATAATATCACAAATGATAGATAACATTGATTACATGTTAAGAATTTCAAAAATAACCACAATTAGTGTCACATTATATTGCTTTATCATCTGTGATATTAGTCATATGTGGAATACCATAACTAATGTCACATTATATTGTTTTATCACATGAGATTTTATTATTAATTAGTTATAACTAGTGATATTACAATGTCAAGGCAAATTCAAAGGCAGATATGGCAAGTCTGAAGGCTAATTTTGTTTTCAAATAGTCTTAGAATATCATATGTGGTAAAGAAATTTTATGTATATATCACTTGTGATATAACACCGCATACCACACAGACATTACCCCCCACCCCCACCCACACTCCCCACCACCACCCCCACCACACCCAAACAACACCACCCACCCCACAAACCCCCACCCCAACACCCACCCCACCACCCAACACCCCCCCAACCACCCACACCAACAACACCCACGACACCCCCCCACACCCCCCCACCACCCACCCCACACCCCCCCCCCAACCACCCAACCCCCCCCCCCCACACCCCACCCCCACACCCCCCCAACCCCACCCCCCCCCCCCCCCCACAACCCCCCCACCCACCCACCCCCCAACCACCCAACCCCACACGCCCCCCCCACCACACACACCACCCCCCCCCCACACCCCACCCCACAAACCCCAAACCCCACCCCAACCCCACCCCCCCACAAAGGGCCGATTTTGGCAAGCTTGAAGGCTAAATTGGTTGTTTTCAAATAGTCTTAAATTTAACATATTGTGGTTAAAGAAATTTTTTGTTTATATTTCTTGTGATTATCATATACTAGTGGTTTTAGGGTTGTAGGGTTTTTGGTATAGGGTTTAGTGGTTAGGAGTTTAGGGCTTTTAGTATAGATTTTAAAATTTATGTATATATCACTTGTGATATTATATCTAGTGGTTAGGGGTTTAGGGTTTTTGGTATATGGTTTAGTGGTTAGGGGTTTAGGGTTTTTGACATAGATTTTAAAGTTTATGTATATACCACTTGTGATATTATAGCTAGTGGTTAGGGGTTTAGGGTTTTTGGTATAAGGTTTAGTGGTTAGGGGTTTAGGGTTTTGGTATAATGTAACACCCCAAAATGGTTCAACCCAACATAAGTATATTATATGAGGTCAATATAGTATATACATAGTATAATATAAACACGTATATAGATCAATATAGTTATGTCTTCATCCACTATCACCTACACATCTGCTACAACATATATGTATGCAAATAATGTGCCCTTGTAGATGTTCAACCCGCAACATCCAAATTGTTCCGACATGGTATACATTCGTTGTTTCAGTACATTCGAAACTAGTGAGTGCTACTCACCCGAACGGGGATGTCAATCCCAAATAGATCTATTTATAACATTCGCGCTTACAATCTAGTAATTTCAGTTTCATGATTCTTGGGCACAAAACTGAGATGGGTATAGCTACTTAGGCAAACTGTAATTTGTATAAAAGTTGGTTCCTTGCGTTCAATCGTTAAAAAACAATGCATGTTTCTCAACTCCAAGGTTGTGATCATTGTAATATGTGTAAAGAATGGGGGCTATGAACTCACCGTAAATGAATGATTTGATTATCTAAATCAAATGAGTAAATCGTTTCGGCAATCTGAATGCAACCTAATTAATTATAGGTCGTATGAGCATAATGTATTTTATATAAATAAAATATCACATGTTATATAGTTACACCACCACCTAATAGTTTTTATTTAACTTTAAAAGTTGAAATAATAATTAAACCGTTCTTTGTTAAATAAAGGTATATGTATTTGTACCCGTAAGAAAAATATTATTTTTCGTTCAACAACGTATTATTTGTTAAAAAATATGTGATTTAATATTTTTATTGATTATGTAATGGTATTATATAACTAATTTAATTGTTTTATAAAACAATTTATGAAAGTGTAAATAATGCACAAGGTTTTCATATATTTATCGTTTTAACTCCGTTTTACGCGTTTCTTATGTCCATGGTTTCGTATTAAGAAGATCTATCAAAATATTATAATTATTATATGATTAAATATTGTTATGAACAGTAACATTAGGTGAAAGTTTATAAAAATATTTTTTATAACTTTAATTATTGAAATCGTATTTTAATTGTATCTCGTTCGTTTTAATTCGGTTTTTAGTGATTCATATGTCCACGTCTTCGTAATTAAAAGCTCTATTTAGGAAAACTACTTCCCAACAGTTTACTGTCGTGAACAGTAACATATTTTTATAAATTTACTTTTATAAAAATATTTTTTTACTTAAACTTGTAAATAACGTATCACCTTCATTTTAAATCCGTTTTTCGAGTTTCTTACATGTTTGGATTCCTCATGAAAAGTACTATCTTTATCAAATATCCCCCTTAAATTATCAGTTCTGAAACAGTTAAAGTTTTTATAAAATAACTTTTATAAAAATATTTGTATACATTTAATTATTGTAAACTTAAAAATGTCATATCTTCTTCGTTATAGCTCGGTTTTTCAAGTTCCTTATATGCTTACGATCCTTGTGATAAGTACTAATTAAATAAAATATAAAATAAATATGTTTATATACGAATTCCAACAGTAGGTATGCAAGTTTTTACTTAATTAGTTTTATACACTTGTTCTATATATTTTTCACTTTATTAAACCATTACAAGTCCTCTAACTTAATAAATTACGTAACTTGATATATCTTAAGTCCTCTAAAATATGTCCATGATACTTGTCAATGAGTAAGTGTTCTCAAAATCCTTTGTTCATAACTTTTGTAATTAAAACTTTCAACACAAAATATTTCATAACCTAACCTTATAATTTATTTAACACTTATATATAATGTGTACTTCCATTTTAAGTGTTATTTTACCATGGTACATAATAAATTTGAATCTTATATGTCTTGTAATATCTCATAAATCATCAAATTAAACCTAGGTGGTGTTTAACATATATAACAAGCATATAAAGTAAGAAATATGAATAAATGGAAATGTTAATCTTTAAATAGACCTTATAGAAGTGTACATGATTGATGAACACAAGCTTATACTTAAGCTTGAACCTAATAGAGTAAACCCAAGATTAAAACCCTAATTTCTTTTCTTGCTTCAAACCCTTGCTTAATCACAAACCCAAGCTTCTAAATCAACCCTAATCACCTTAATATACTTAGAATGAATGCTTGAACACTTGTAATACTTTAGAACAAAGTTTAAATGAAACCCTAGCTCACAAGAATTTGAGTCGTGGCTTTTGTTGAATATGGAGAGAGTTTGAGTGATTTGTTTTGCTTGAATGGGTTGTAAGTGTGCTAAAGTGATCCTAAGACTTGCCACTTAAAGCAAGATGGTATTACAAACAACCTAGGATCAAACCATGGGATGGAGTGGTTTATGGTACAAGAGCAAAGAGCTCTCCTCCTCCCTATGCATATACACGGCTCACAAAGGAGGGGAGGGTACTCTTGACAAGCCAATTACTAGGAGTATGTGCTTAGGGTACACTTATGTAAGTTATAACTAGAAAGGTAGGACTTAGTGGGGATTAAATGATTTATTTCTTGTGTTTATGCTTATAACCGGCCTTATGGCTTATTTTTGAGAGTAAATGAGTTAAATTTTGGGTAGTGGGTATAATTGTGGGTATTGCTTTAAGTATAGATAGGTATAAGTGCTTTCGGGATGCCCGAATGTAATTTATTACGAAACGTAAGCGTTTTACATAACCAATAAAAATAAATTATGAAAAGTTATAAATTGTACTCTTAATAATCATATAACACTTGCTTGATGTAAATTTTAACTTGTTTGGTGTCCGTTTACATTGAACGTTGATTTTTAGTTTACGCGATTTAACTATAAGATAACAATTAAAAGCGAACGCGTAAAAACTCTAAAAATAAATAATGATAATAATTGAGTCAGGAAATGACCTAAAATAACAGATTGTTACAGTCTTCCCCGGTTAACGGAGCCTTGTCCGCAAGGCTTAATATGTGGCACTTGTCAAGGGTGCGGTTTTTGTGAAGAGGTGCGAATACTTCTTCCAGAATTGATCTTCACGTTCCCATGTGAACTCAGGACCTCTCTTGGAGTTCCATCGAACTTTGATGATGGGGATACGACTTTGCTTTAACCGCTTAACTTCACGATCCATAATTTCCACTGGTTCTTCAACGAAGCGGATTTTATCATCAATGCGTATTTCATCCAATGGGACTGCCAACGGCTCATTGGATAAACACTTCTTTAGATTGGATACATGAAACGTGTTATGAACCCTGCTTAACTGTTGAGGAAGTTCGAGTCTATAAGCAACGGTTCCCACTTTGGCTAACACCTTGAAAGGTCCAATATATCTCGGATTCAACTTCCCCCGTTTGCCAAAACGTACTACCCCTTTCCAAGGTGATACCTTTACCATAACCCGGTCACCAACTTGAAATTCTAAAGGCTTACGCCTCACATCGGCATAACTCTTCTGGCGATCACGAGCGGCTTGAATTCTTTGCTTGATTTGGACAATCATCTCGGTTGTCTCATGAATGAGTACTGGATCGGTGAGCTGAGCGTCTCTGACCTCGGCCCAACAAACAGGTGATCGACACTTCCGACCATAAAGTGCCTGGAATGGGGCAGCTTTAATACTAGCATGATAACTATTGTTGTATGAAAATTCGATCAGCGGTAAGTGTCTTTCCCAACCATTCCCAAAGTCTATTACACAAGCGCGTAACATATCTTCTAATGTCTGAATGGTTCTTTCGCTTTGCCCATAAGTCTCTGGATGGTATGTCGTACTCATATCCAGTCGAGTACCCATAGCCTTTTGAAATGTCTTCCAAAAATTTAACGCAAACCTAGTGTCACGGTCACAAATGATTGAGACTGGTATTCCATGTCTCGTGACTACTTCTTTCAAGTACAATCTCGCTAGTTTGTCCATAGGGTCAGTTTCCCTCATTGGTAAAAAGTGTGCAGACTTGGTGAGTCGGTCTACAATTACCCATATGATATCGTTTCCACTTTGTGTCCTTAGGAGCTTGGTGACAAAATCCATGGTGATATTGTCCCACTTCCATTGAGGAATCTCATGTTGTACCAACAAGCCATATGGTTTTTGGTGCTCAGCCTTGACCCTTAAACACATCAAACACTTGCTAACGTAGGTGGCAATGTTTGCTTTCATGTTAGGCCACCAGTATAGTTGCTTCATGTATTGGTACATTTTATTAGAACCCCGATGAATAGAGTATTTTGACTTATGGGACTCGTGCATAATCAGAGTCCTTAGATCGCCATAGCACGGCAACCAACTTCGGTTATTCAAACACAGTGTTCCCTCTGCACGCAATTCCAGTTTCTCCTTCCTGGATTTTTCTGTGTCTTTCGAATTTTCAATCACATACCTCCCACATCTTTAGACTTGAGGTTTTCCGGTTTTCTTGCCTCAGTCCGAGCCTCCAAACCAATAGTTATAACCAAGGCTCGAACCCGTAATGGCTTATTTTGTTCTTTCCTACTCAGTGCGTCAGCCACTATGTTTGCTTTCCCCGGGTGATAACGAATTTCACAATTGTAATCACTAAGAAATTCCAACCAAC
>BQNB010070503.1:0-33099 GCA_026074375.1 Tanacetum coccineum
TATTCAACATTAGCTCATATGCAAGGTATATCTCAAGATTTAAACAAATTACCTACTCCAACTTCACCAGCAAATATTCCCAGATCTCCTTCAGTAAACCCAGAATTCCATGTTAATCCAAATAAACAAGTTATTAAAATTTTAGAACCATTTGAAGAGCAAAAGCTTAATCAGAGTTTTGATACCTTATTAGAATATTTGTATCCCCAGGGTACCAATTTTTATACAAATGATTATCAAATCAGAGAATATTATGAAGCGATTTTGTTAGATAGCAAATCAGTTCAGATTCGTCATAATTATGACGAAAAAGAGCCAGAAAAAATTAATTTTAGTAAAGTAAAAATTTTAAAAGTCTTATCTCCTGAGGAATGGAACAACAGACCTTTTACAAATAAAGTTTTATCTTGTTATCCTAATTATCCTGCATATAATTATTATTATTACATTGAAGCCTGGAATAAGGCATTTTTATACAAAGCTCATTTTCATACTTGGTTTTTCCATTTTTCCGAAGATTTTTCTCTTAAATATCCAAAGTGGTTTATAAAATGGTATAGTTATATGGGGACAGTCCCAGAAACCTTTCCCCAAACAGTTTTAGCCGGATATAATCAATATAAAGTTTTATTTAAACAAGATGATATTCCTTCATTTGAATACACTTTACAATTTTCTGCTATTTTCAAACTACCGTGGATTTTATCATTTACTCATAAAAAGAAAGAAAAAGAAGGAAGTTCTCCTCCACTCCTAATTCGACAATGGAGTGCGAAATGGTGGAAAGTTATTAAAGAAAATCAAGCAGACAAAGCAGCAATAGATATATATCATAATAGTCTTATGTCAAGAACTACTTCAAGCTCTCCAAGTTCATCAACATCAGGATCGTCTATGACGAATAAAGAGATTGCTCAAAAAATCAAGGATTATTCAAATAATGAAGCCCTATTAGAAAAATTTATAAACGAAATCAGGGGATCACCGACTCCCAGTGAAAACCTATTTCAAGATGCACAAGATCCCTATGAAGACGAAATTTTTTTAAATATGTAATATGGAAAAATAATAATTATGTAAAAAGACAGCTTAGTATATTTCTAGAAGATGTAATACGTAAGCCATGACGTTTTTATTAAAAGACAAAGAAGACAGCTCCATCAGTCAAAAGAAGCATTATTAAAGATAAAGAAAAAGGAAACATGATTGAAGACAACTCACTCAAAAATAGACAGAAGACAATTATTAAAGAAAGTATTATTGAAGACAGCTCACTCAGCACTATGAAAGATATTATTGAAGAAACTGCCACTAGCCGGTTACCAAGTAAAAGAAGACCGGAAGAAATCACTATAAAAGAGGAACGATTTACTCATATCAAGCATCCTCTTTTTTATGAAGAAAAACCCTACTATAAAATTATCCACCACTCAATGTTCAAGAAGTCTAGATTTTCAAATAATTGTATCTCCATTATCATTAGAACAGACGTTAGAACAGATTTCTATTTCTGATCAAAGTTGTATTCAAGATTTCCATAAAGGTATAAAATTAAAACAAATTTCTATATTCAGATTTCCTTTATGAATTTTTTAAATTTCTTATTAATTATTACAAATTTGATTGCTTTAATAGAAATTGTTATTTATATGATATTTTGTACTATTCAATTAGAACTTTTTATTTTATATTACACAAAAGACTAATTTCAATTTGTTTATTATCGATCCCTTCCCTATACATACTATACAGTATAATGGTATATATATAATATATAAATATATATATATTAAATTATAGTATATATATATATATATATAAATAATATAATATATAATTATATGTAATAATATATAAATATACACACATATACATATAATATTATATATATATATATATATATGATATATATATAATATATATATAATAACATGTATATATATATACATAAATATTATATAAATATATTATATAGTAATATATATATATATAAAAATATATAGTATAAATATATATATATAATATAACATATATATTCAAATAGATATAATAAATATATATTATATATATACACACATATACATATATATATAGTATATATATATATAATATATATATACATAATATATATATACATGTTATATATATATATATATATATATATATTATATATACATGTATATATATATACATGTATATATATATACATTATATATATAACAAGTATATATATATAATACATGTATATATATATATATGAACAGAATGGGGATATATACAGTATACATGTATAATTATATATATATATATATATATATATATATACATGTATATATATATATATATGTATATATATATATAAAAGAATAATATAATATATATAGAGCGACTAGAGAGCGAGCGCATGTATATAAAAATACATTTATATATATATTACATGTATATATATAGTATGAACATGTTCATATATATATACATATACATGTATAATATATATAAACTTGTATAGGGATGGTTCAGAGAAAACCATATTTTGCCCTGAAAAACCTAGAAAAACCAAACAGATTGCACTAAAAAAAAAAAAACAATTGCCTATTTTTCGAGAAGAAGTGTGCCGCACAGTTAGGGCATCTGTTTAGTATTTTTAGGGCATCTGTTTGAGTTTTTTGGGTTTTCCACCGAGATTAGGTTTTCTCACGATCTCATTCCTACATGTATATATATATATATATATTTTTATTATGAGTTGTAATTACTCCCTTTATATTAAACAAGAAAGAATAAGAATTGTATTCATGAATTCATGGCTGCGTTGGTAAGCCCTGTCGATCAATCGGTTGGATTAGCTACAGTATTGGTAAGACGGCCGGACCACGATGATATGGGGGTGTTCCCGGAGATTTGTGCATTCAAAGATACAAGAATTATTCTCTCAAGTTTAATCAAGTAAGTAATTCAAATACATAATGAATAGATTATCAAAATTATTATTAAATCGAAAAGGTGGTTGCTCTTCTGAAAATGAAGAAGAACAAGATCATACTAATTCTATTAAAATTACTATTTCAAATATAGAAAATAAATTATAAAATTGGAGTATTCCTAAGCAAGATGTAAAAACTCTTTATAAAATTGGGTCTTTTGAATTTTTTCAAAGTTATTCTATCAAAACTACTGAGAAAACATTACCTTTATTACAAGATCATCAAAGTATAAACTTATTTTCTGGTAAAGCTATTAAAGAATATAGAAAGTCTTATAAATATTTACATGTTGGATTAGTCCAAGTAGCAATAAAGCCATTAACTAGACTAGGAATTAATGCTCCTATTTGCATGATATTAAGAGATGCTAGACTACTTAAGTTTGATCAATCTTTACTTGCGTTAGCTGAATCTAATATTTGCAATGGTCCTATATACTTTAATTGTTACCCAGATTTTACAGTAGCCTTAAGAGATCCAAATATTTTAGATGTATTAACCTTAGATATAAAAATGAAAAATATAGAAATGAAAGAAGGATCAGATCCTTTAGCTGTAATATATAGAGTATATTATAAAGTTATGTCTACTACTGTAGAACCTCGTGCTTTAATAGATCATACTAAAAATGAAACTATTATTTTTGAAGCAAACTTAGAAAATTCACAAATATGTATACCAAAGAAATTAAAATGGGAAGAAATAAGAAGAAATGAAACATGGAATTTAGAAGAAATGAATCAACCAAAACCTTTAAAGTTAAACAAAGATATAACTAATATTATAGAACATACAAATGGAAATATACAAATATCTTTTGGAAAAGAAATAGAAGAATCATCTAGACATTCAACATATGTACCATCTAGTATAATATCTGAAAATGAAAAAGAACATTTAAGAAGAACTCAATCTTTGAAATTTAAAGGAGTTGATTTTAATAGTTCCATACCTAAACCAGTATATGAAGAAGATAATAAAAGTGATGAAACTGTTTCTACTTATAATTATAAACCCACAGAAGTAGATCATTACGAACAATTATAATATGTTTTTAAATAAAAAACAATTTGTTATAGATAATAATAGGCATCTTAATCATATCAGTTTTATTAAAGAATTAATAACAATGGATAAACATAGTTTGACAATAGTAGAATCTTTAATAGAAACTTATGAATTATTAATACAAGTTGAAACAAACACTGGAAAGAAAGTAAAACAACAATTAGCTAGTTGCTATAAAAGAAAACAATCTTTAAAAATCTCTATAGAAATGGCACAGCTAGAAATAAATTACATAAGAGAAAAAATATTCACAATTGGTTAAATAAAGTATGGAAACATTACCAGAGATCAAATTTAAATTAGAATTTAAATAGATTTAAAAGATGAATTATAATACTATAATAATAAATACTTAGTTGGTATTTTTTCTTACATTTTGATAAAAAAGAAAGACAAATGCATGAAGAGTGAAATGGGTATTATATATTGTTGAAAATGAAGGAAAATAGTTTTAGATTTTCATCATGGTTTTCATTTATAATAGTTTAGCACATATTATAATATATTCCTTATTTTGCAAATATAGAAGCTGGCTTACTTGATAAAATTAAAACCTATACTGATTTAAAAAACAATGAACCATAAACAGTATTCAACCTCCAAACAAGATATTATTCTAATTAATAAAGAAATTATTGGTGTTTCCTTGAGCAACATAATAAAGATAAGAAAATTCCTTATCTAACCATATTTACACAAAAGTAATTAATACTAAATCAAATGTTAAACTCAACCTTTAGACAACAGCTAGATAGAATAGAAAACATTAGTAATACTAAAATAGAAGAGCCTAACACATCAGCTAGTATGTCACAAGCTAGCACATCAGCTAGTACATCACAATCTAAAAAGATAGATATTGAAGAAAATCCTATATTTATACCATATAGTATAGATAAACCAATTAACTTAGGAGAACAAGAAGCTATATTAAAAAAAATAAATGAAAAATTACTCAAATTAAATATCAATAATATCAATGAAGATGACATTGAAGATGATATAACAGATCTAGAAACTATTTAATGGATAAATTTGAAATAAAACAGAATAAAATATAATACTTCACCTACATCAGAAACAAAGACACTATATATTTTTCAACAATAGACGCCACATTAACCTGATAAAGGGTTTTGAAGAAGAAATACATTAATCACAAGCACACTAACGTGGCACTAAAATATATGAATGGAATATAATGCCAGACAGAAGTCACCAAATATCAAATCTATACAGAAATGACTATGGCGAGCTAATGCTTACAAAGCTCATAACAAATACCGAATACAAATAGATTTCAACATATATTTGCATTTCACTCACTTTGCTGCTAAAAGGCTGGTGGGATAGTTATCTTACAAAAGCAGAAAAATGGAAAATATTAAATGCAAAAAAGACTATAGTTAAAACTGAAAATAATATACAAACTGAAACCCAAATTGAGGATATGAAAAATACTTTAATATTTGCAATACTTAAAAACTTTGTTGGAGATCCAACAGCATATCAAGAAAGAGAAATTCAGTATTATTATTAAATCTAACATGTATAAAGTTATCAGATTTATTAGATGGTATACAGACGTAATTTTAACTAAAGTAATGACCAGACCTATTAAAGAAGCATAAATGGAAAGAAAGATTTTATAGCAGGGCTTACCTAGATATTTGCAGAAAAGGTATGATAAATTAGCTGGTATATATAATAATATGATCCCATATAGAGAAATAACATACGGTTAGACATAAAAATGAAAAATATAGAAATGAAGGAAGGATCAGATCCTTTAGCTGTAATATATAGAGTATATTATAAAGTCACGACTACTACTGTAGAGCCTATTAGGAAGATTTTGTGAACAATATGGTTATGAAACAATAAAATTACCTTCAAGAAATTATAGAAAAGTACCAAGAGAAAATAAATATATTAAAAGATATAGAAAATCAAGTAAAAAATATAATAATTACAAGAAAGGATATAATAAATACAAAAATAGAAAGAGAACATCATTTAATAAAGAAAACAAATATAAAAATTTTAAAGATACAATAACATGTTATAAGTGTGGAAAACAAGGACATACTTCAAACAATTGTTATACTAAAAAGAAAATTAATGAATTAAAGATATCAGACGAACTTAAAAATCAAATTATGAAAATTATGATTAATGAAGAATCTAGTGATTCTAGTATATCAGATTTTGAAGATGATGATTTAAATATTGTAGAAAATGAATCTACTAGTAGTAATGAATCAGAAGAATGTGAATGTATAGGAAATTGTACTTGTGATTATAAAGAAATAAACACTATTCAAGAAGATGATGAAATAAAACGACTATCAGATTTAATAGGAAAAGTTGAAGATAAAGAATTAAGAAAAATGTATTTAGATAGATTAAAAGAACAATTAGGAAAACCAAAAACAATAGATAGAGTAAAAGAACAAAATGAAAGAATATATAATTTTGACGAAATATGTAAAAGATTTAATAAAGAAACAAAACCAATAACAATTTCAGAATTACAAGAAGAATTAAAAAATATAAAAGCAGAAATAACAATATTAAAACAGCAAGTAAAAACATTGGAAGATAAAGAAAAAGAAACTATAAACATATCAGAAGTCAATAAAAATACAGATACTTTGGTAGTAAATGAAATACAAACGATAAATTGTCAAAGATGGTATACTAGAGTAAACATAGTAATTAATGAAAAATTTAAATTATCTCTAATAGCATTAATAGATTCAGGAGCAGATTTAAATTGTATTCAAGAAGGGATAATACCTACCAAATATTATGAAAAATCATCTCAGAGATTATCTGGACCTAATGGATCTAGATTAAATATAAGTAATAAATTAATCTAAAAGTTCATTATTGTTAAAAATAAGTTTCCTTTAAAACATCCAGTTAATATTAGTTAAGAATTTAAGT
The DNA here is from genome assembly GCA_026074375.1 of Tanacetum coccineum. NCBI lineage: Eukaryota > Viridiplantae > Streptophyta > Magnoliopsida > Asterales > Asteraceae > Tanacetum > Tanacetum coccineum. The sequence continues at coordinate 7,002 of BQNB010070503.1, forward strand.
TCTCAAATTATATTAGGACAACCTTTTGTAACACAGATATATCCCTTTTCTGTAAATGAAAAAGGCATTTTAACTAAAATATTAAATAAAGAATTAACATTTGAATTTACTACACCAATGATAACAAAAGAAGTAAATATGATACATAATAAAGAAAAGCATATAAATTTTTTGATAAATGAAATAAGTGACATAAGAATAATAAAACAAAAAACCAAAAAAACTAAAACAAACAGACACAATAAAAAATAAAATTATTAAGATAGAAGAAAAATTCAAAAATAATGTATGTGCAACAATACCTAATGCTTTTTGGAAAAGAAAACAACATATAGTAGAATTACCTTATATTAAAGAATTCAATAAAAAATATATCCCTACAAAATCAAGATCTATACATATGTCTCAGGAATTAGAATCACAATGTAAAAAAGAAATACAAGATTTATTAGACAAAAAATTAATAAAATCTTCTAAGTCTCCATGGTCATGTTCGGCTTTTTATGTCATGAATCAAGCTGAAATAGAAAGAGGAGCACCTATATTATTCTATAAATTAGAAACCTATTTAAAATAAAGTTTGGAATGGATTAAGATAATTCCAACACCTAACAATAGAGATTTATAATAAGATTGTATGAATTCAAAATCTTTTCAAAATTTATATGAAGTCAGTGATTTTGTGCAAATATCAGGTTTTAATGTACCTTTCGGGCATTATAATGAATGTCTTGCCCTTTGGATTTAAAAATGTGCACTCATCAAAATTTCAAAAATTATGAATTATATAATTATAATCCTATAAATAATTTTGCTAAAGTATTAAATTGATGCGTATTAAATATATTCAAAAACTTGAGACCAACAATTTAAGCATTAAAATAAATTTAATGATATAATTATATAAAAATGGTTAGCATTTCTCCTACAAAGATAAGTTTATGGTAAAAACAGAAATAAGATTTTTAGTCTTAATAAGTTTTGTCTTTTATTTCATTAGGGAATTTATTTGTAAATTCTAAACTTCTGTCTATAGGTTTAATAGTTCCTTGGACTATATTATGACCAAAAAATCTTATTTCTGTTTTACATAAACTTATCTTTAGGAGAAACTGCAAATGAAACAAAAATAATATATATTATATCATAAAATATGTTTAAATGCTTAAAATGTTGGTCTATGTTTTTTGAATAAATTAATACATCATCAATATATACTATAGCGAAATTATTTATAGGAATAATTATATCATTCATAATATTTTGAAATTCTGATGGTGCATTTTTTAATCCAAAGGGCATAACGTTCCATTCATAATGCCCAAAAGGTACATTAAAACCTGTTTTATATCTATCCTTTTCTTCAATTTGTATTTGCCAAAATCCTGACTTCATATCAAATTTTGAAAAGATTTTTGAATCATACAATCTTTTTAATAGATCTCTCTTATTAGGTATAGGATATCTAATCCATTCTAAAACTTTATTTAAGGGTTTATAATTTATAACTAACCTTGGTGCTCCTCTTTCTATTACCTGATTCCATGACTAAAAGTCTGAACATGACCATGTAGACTTAGAAGATTTTATTAATTTTTTTTTGTCTAACAAATCTTGTATTTCTTTTTATATGTGATTCTAATTCTTGAGACATATGTATAGATCTTGATTTTGTAGGTATATCTTTTTCATTAAATTCTTTAATATAAGGTAATTCTACTATATGTTCTACTTATTTCCAAAAAGCATTAGGTATTGTTGCACATACATTTATTTTATAAATTTTCTTCTATCTTAAATAAACTTAAATTTTATTGTTTCTTGTTGTAAGTTGTTTTATTTAATTCTTAAGGTCACTTATTTCATTTTGATATAAAAATTATATGCTTAACTTTGTTATGATCATATTTACTTCTTTTTGTTTATCATTGGTGTTAGTAAATCAAAATGTTAAATCTTTATTTAATATATTAGTGAAATGCCTTTTATCATTACAGAAAATAGATATAGGTCTGTGTACAAAAGGTTGTCCCTAAGAATAATTTGAGTGCATTAAATTCTTAACTAATATTATCTGTGTTTTAAAGGAAAACATTTTGTTTATGAAAATTATTCTACAAATATGAACTTTAGATAATTTATAACTTATGTTTAATTCTAGATCCATTAGGTCCAGATAATCTCTGAGATTATTTTCATAAATATTTGGTAGGTATTATCCCTCTTGAAATACAATTTAAATCTTGCTCCTGAATCTAATTAATGCGATTGAGAGATATTTAAATTTTTCATTAAATACTATGTTTATCTCTAGTATAACAACTGTTTCCACAATTTATCAATTCTTTCAATTTACTCACTCAAAGTATCTGTTTTTTTATTGACTTCAGATATGTTTATAGTATTCTTTTTCTTAATATTACCAATGTATTTTACATATTTCTGTTTTAATATAGTTATTTCTGTTTTTATGTTTTTTAATTCTTCTTGTAATTCTGAAATTGTTATTGGTTTTGTTTCTTTATTAAATCTTTTACATATTTCATCAAAATTATATATTCTTTCATTTTGTTCTTTTATTCTATCTATTGTTTTTGGTTTTCCTAATTGTTCTTTTAATCTATCTAAATACATTTTTTAATTCTTTATCTTCAATCAACTTTTTCCTATAAATCCGATAGTCGTTTTATTTCATCATCTTCTTGAATAGTTTTATCTTCTTATAAATCACAAGTACAATTATCTAATACATTCCCATATCTTCTGATCATTACTACTAGTGATTCATATTCTAGCAATATTTAAATCATTTATCTTTAAAATCAGATATACTAGAAATCACTGAGGATTCCTTCATTAAACATAAAATTTTCATAATCTAATTTTGAGTTGTCCTGATATTTTTAATTCATTAATTTTCTTTTTAGTATAACAATTGTTTGAAGTATGTCCTGTTTTCCACACTTATAACATGTTTATTATAACTTTAAAATTTTTATATTTTGTTTTCTTTATTGAATGATGTTCTCATTTTCTATTTGTATTTATTATATCTTTATTGTTATTATATTTTTTGCCTGATCTTCTATTTCTTTTAGTATATTTATTTTCTCTTGGTACTTTTTTATAATTTGAAGGATATCTTATTGTTTCATAACCATATTGTTCGCAAAAATTTCCTAATTCTTTCTTATTATTTATTCCTTCTTTTTTAATCTTGTCTTTTAGTTTTAAATCAGAACAAATTTCTAATCCTACTTGTTTAGAGAAATTAATAATTTCTCCATATGTTATCTCTTTAGATGGGATCATATTATTATATATACTAGCTAACTTATTTCTTACCTTTTCTCAAATAAACTTGGTACCCTGCAATAGAAAACCTTTCTTTCCCAATATGCTTCTCTACAATCAGTCTGAGTCTTACTTTGGTTATAAATACATCTTTATACCATCTAAAATCTGATAATTTTCTACATGTTAAGTTTAATAATATGACTGAATTTCTTTCTTGATAAGCCGTTGGATCTCCAACAAAGTTTTTAAGTATTGCAAATATTAAAGTATTTGTCATATCCTCTATTTGTGTTTCAGTTTGTATATTATTTTCGGTTTTAACTATAGTCTTTTTAGCATTTAATATTATCCATTTTTCTGCTTCTGAAAGGTAACTATCCCACCAGCCTTTTAGGGTGCCAGTGAATCCTGCAATTTAATGTTGAACTATTTGTAATATCGGTAATCTTCTGAGCTTTGTAAGCATTACGCCATAGTCAGTTCTTTGTAATAATTTTTTGGATATATTGTGTTCATTTGACCATCTATATTCCATTCATATATTTTAGTGCCACTATAGTGAGCTTGTGATAATGTATTTCTTTCTTCAAATTGCATATCAGGTGGTGTGGGGTCCTATGATAAATAGTTTCTGCTTCTGGTGTATGAGTGTATGTATTATATTTTATATTGTTTAATTCAAAATTATCATATTAAACTGATCTTCCTAGATCTGTGATATCATCTCATTTATATTATTGGTATTTTAATTTGAGTAATTTTTCATTATTTCCTTTTAATATGGCTCTTGTTCTCCTAAGTTTATTGGTGTATCAATATTACTAAAGTTTATAAATATAGGATTTTCTTCTATATCAATCTTCCAAGGTTGTGACGTACTAATGAAGAGCCTAGCCTCTTCTATTTTTAGTATTACTAAATGTGATTTTCTATTCACATCTAGCTGTGTCCTAATGTGTTAAGCATCTCGTTATAAATATATTTTTAGGTAAATAGATAGTAATAAAGATTATTCATATCTTAATTATTATTGCTAAAGATAACACCAATAATTTTCTTTATTAATTAGAATATCTTTGTTTGGAGGGTGAATATAATTTATAGGTTCATTAGTTTTTAAATCAGTATAGGTTTTAATTATATCAGTAGCAGCTTCTATTTTTCAAAATAATAGAATATATAATATGTTTCAAACTATATAAATGAAACCAGAAAAAATAAAATATTTTCTTCAATATCAATAATATATAATACCCAATCATCTTCCGCATTTGTCATTCTTATTTATCAAGATATAGAAAAATACCAAATAAGTATTTCATTATTAATAGTATTATATCATTTCATCTTCAAATAATAGAACTCTAATATATTTTGATCTCTGGTATATTTCCAGTACTTCAATCTACCAATTGTGAATATTTTTTGTCTTATGTGATTTATTTCTAGTTGTGCCATTTCTATAGAGACATTTAGAGACTTTTTTCTTTCATAACAATTGATTAATTGTTGTTTTTCTTTTTTCTTTTTCCAAAGGTTTGTTTCAATTTGTATTACTAATACATCCGATTCCTATAAACAGATTCTATTAGTGTCAAATTATCTTTATCTATTGTTATTAATTCTTTAATAAAATTGATATGATTAAGATGCCTATTATTGTTTATAACAAATTGTTTTTTATTTAAAACATCTTATAAATGTTTCATAATTGATCTACTTCTTTATGTGTTTGTAAATTATAAGTTATAAACAAATTCGTCCACTTTTATTATCTTCTTCATATACTGGTTTAGGTATAGAACACATAAAATCACACCGTTTATATTTCCAAAGATTGAGTTCTCTTAAATAATCTTTTTCATTTTCAGATATTATACTAGATGGTACATATGTTGAATGTCTAGATGATTCTCCTATTTCTTTTCCAAAAGATATTTGTATATTTCCATTTGTATGTTCTATAATATTAGTTATATCTTTGTTTAACTTTAAAGGTTTTGGTTGATTCATTTCTTCTAAATTCCATGTTTCATTTCTTCTTATTTCTTCCCATTTTAACTTCTTTGGTATACATATTTGTGAATTTTCTAAGTTTGCTTCGAAAATAATAGTTTCATTTTTAGTATGATCTATTAAAGCACGAGGTTCTACAGTAGTAGACATAACTTTATAATATACTCTATATATGACAGCTAAAGGATCTGATCCTTCTTTCATTTCTATATTTTTCATTTTTAATCTAAATAAACGTCTAAAAAGATTATGGATCTCTTATAAAGCAACTATAAAAATCTGGGTAACAATTACAGAATAGGACCATTGCAAATATTAGATTCAGCTAAAGCAAGTAAAGATTGATCAAACTTAAGTAGTCTAGCATCTCTTAATATCATGCAAATAGGAGCATTAATTCCTAGTCTAGTTAATGGCTTTATTGCTACTTGGACTAATCCAACATGTAAATATTTATAATTCTTTCTATATTCTTTAATAGCTTTTCCAGAAAATAAATTTATACTTTGATGATCTTGTAATAAAGGTAATGTTTTCTCAGTAGTTTTAATAGAATAACTTTGAAAAAATTCAAAAGACCCAATTTTATAAAGGGTTTTTACATCTTGCTTAGGAATACTCCAATTTTGTAATTTATTTTCTATATTTGAAATAGTAATTTCAATAGAATTAATATGATCTTGTTCTTCTTCGTTATCAGAAGAGGAACCACTTTTTCGATTTAATAATAATTTTGATAATTTATTCATTATGAATGTAAATTACTTACTTGATTAAACTTGAGAGAATAAATCTTGTATCTCTAAATACATGGATCTCCGGGAACACCCCCATATCATCGTGGTCCGGCCGTCTTACATACTACTGCGGCTAATCCAACCGATAGATCGACATGGCTTACCAATGCAGCCATGAATTTATGAATACAAATTTTATTCTATCCAGTTTAATATGGAGAAAAGTAATTACAACTCATAATAAGAAAATATCAATCTTATCATTTTTCGAAACAAATGGCTCTGATACCAAATAGGGACATGATCATTTATAAAATAAAAACTAGTTTTAAGAATAATACAACATAACAAATATGAGAATATTTGAATCTATTTTAATCAAATCTGAAATAATAGAAATCTTTATAAAATTATACCTTGATTATTGAAATATTACAATCTTGAGTAGAAATCTGATTTATCGTCTGTTCTAAAGATAATGGAGATAATATAATATGAAATTCGAGACTTTTTGAACATTGGGAGGTTGATAGTATAAGTTTGGGGTTTTTCTTCATATAATGAAGTCTGAGTAACTCTGAGGTATGTCTTCTCTTTTATAGTTGTTCTTTCTTTGAAATATCTTGATGACCGGCACTTGTAGGTTAATTCTGAATTATTGCCATCTTTTTCTTCAGGTTGCTAAATGAGCTGTCTTCTTGTTATTCTTGTAATATTTGTTTAGTGATATCTGATGTTCTTTTGTGCTTCTTAATAATTGTTCTGCTTTTGAGCTGTCCTTGTAAGTGCTGTCTTCTTTAATAATGTATCTGCTTTTGCGCTGTCTTCTATAATTCGTCATTGCTTACGTCTTCTTCTAGAATATCTTAATTCTATTACATATTACTTATTTCTATTACATATCATAAAGGTCTTGCGAGTCTTGAAATAAATCTTCACTGGTTGATGGAGAACTTCTGATTTCACTAATAATTCTTGCTAAATCTTCTTCTTTACAATCTCTGATTCTTCTGGCAATATCTTCATTATCCTCTTTTATCATTGATCTTGTTGAACTGGATAGACTAAGGGACCCTTTTGTAATATCATTATAGTACCTAATAACTGCTTCTTTACTAGCTTATTTATCTTCTATTTGTTTTTTTTGGGTTTTTCCACCATTTAACGTTGAATTGTCTTATAAGTGATGGTGGGAAATTTCCTTGTCTTTCTTGTTTTTTATGATTAAAAGACATGATCCATGGTAACTTAAAAACTGCTGCAAATTGTAAAGTATATTCGAACATAGGAGCTTCTTCTTGTTTAAATAATTCTTTAAAAGGTTCTTTATCACTGATTAATATTTTTGGAGGAAAATCTTTCTAGAATAATACCAAAATTTTGAAACCATTGTCATAAACCATCTTGGTTATTCTAAAGAGAAATCTTCTGAAAAGTGAAAAAATCAGGTATGGGAAAAAGCCCTTTGTAACACCCCCAAAAATCATATACAACGCAGCGGAATACCACATTGGGGTGTTACTTCGTAATACACAGCAATAGATACAAGAGAACGACCTCTAGGTGTCGTTTGAAAATTTACATTGTTGATTTAATCAAAATCTGTATTTAATATAACATTTGTCCCATAATTGCATCACAATGAAAAGCTTGTATGTATAGACTCAATTGACATCAAATAATCCAAGCATCTAATTCACCTGAGAAAAACATGCTTAAAAGTTTAACATTAAAGTTGGTGAGTTCATAGGTTTGTTTAAATATAAATGTTACCAATCGGTTCTGTTAAAATATGCAATGACTATTTCAAATCCTTTATATTTAGGCACAAAATGTATAATGTTAGGACCGCAGACTTTTCCTGCGTTTTAAAGCAAACTGCACTTATCACAAAAATTTCCATTACGTTTCCCTAAGCTCATGACACTGAAGCTCGACGATATGAGTCACTATATAAATTCCGTGACATTGCCCGCACTATATAAATTTCGTGCCCGCACTATATAAATTCTGTGCCCGCACAATATAAATTTCATGCCATCTCTCCCACAGATGTTCAATCTCAAATAGATCTACTTAATAACACTCACTGCTCAATAATGTAATTCACCACTACATCTATGCAATTGACAGTTCATGATACTGGGCATATAGGATTCAAATTACTTAGGCAAACACGTAATCAATATAAAATATACACTTGCGTCCATTTATAAAACCAAAGCATTGTATTCATAAACAGCGTTAAGTACTTAAATCCATAAGTAGAAAGAGTGTGTTTTCATCACGTAATTGATTTTTTAGTTTGTAGATGGAGTCTGTAAACATTTCAAAACGTGTAGTAAATGAGTATGTGGCAAGTATTGAACCAAGGTTTGTAATCAACCATGTAAAATGCCATTTGCAAACAAGCAATGATCTCACCCCAAATATATGTAAAACCAGTAAAACATGGGGCTATAAACTCACCTTTGATCAAAATCCCTTAAACAATACATGCAATAAGATAACCGAGTAAGATGACTTATCTATCCGCACTTGTTTTATAAGGATTTGTAGACAAGCATGTATTCCCCTTCGAGGGTTTTTTAAAGCATTCAAAAATATATAAAAAGGAGGCTATGAAACTCCACATTGTATTAATGACACGATCAATTAATCCAATTAAATCACAACTGAATCTGCAATGATCTCGACCACGACCTATAATTATGTCGTTCGATTATATACACGTATTAAAGACGTTCATCGATGCGTACTTCGTTTACCACGAAAAATCATACATATTATTATATGTATAATCATTTTATACATAGTGATGAGAAATTACACTTGCGCGTCTTTAACCCTTAAAACCCTTTAGTATATTTTATGTATTAATATACTATTTTTTCGTCCATCCTAACTTATCTCAATATTTACAGAAAGTTATTATTTTTAGACCTTCCGTTTTTAGAACCAAGCAATGATCTTAAAACCTATTAATTGAAATAATATATTAACCGACCTTTAGTTTTTGACCCGCTATATCTTAACTTTTAACAGCGGGACAATCCTCGCGGCAAAGTAAAACGTCATTCACGACAAAACGTTCGTGTTTCGCCGAAGGTGAAACGGGCTCGAAAGAGCTCAGAATCGTTTAATTATAGAGATGCCAGATTATTTTAATATATTTAAAAATAACTTATTTTCTATTAAAGTATATATTTCGATTTCGTTCCAGTTTCTTTGTTATTGGGAGTTAAAAGTCCCGTTTTATGTCTAAACGTCCGTCAAAATATAATTTGTTATATTTTATAAACTAAAGTCTAACTTATCAAAGTCTCGAATCCCGAATCCCATGTTCCGATTTCGGATTTAAATTACTCGTTATATAAAGGCACTAAAGTCCATTTTTAGTTCATTCTCGTCTCAATATGTCTACTATCACTTATACTTATATCAGTCCGTTTTAAATTTATATCGTATTTTTACTAGAACGAGCAATTTAAATATTTTTCATCAATTTTTATATAAAAATCGAATTAAATGAAACATTTATTATATATTTTCGTTTGTTAACCAAAAACTCCTTTATTTCGGTGTCATCCCACCCCCCCCCCCCCCCAACCCCCCCCCCCCCCCCCCCCCCCTACCCCCCCCCCGACGCACCCCGGCTGTTGGACAGCCAAACGCACCCTTGTGCGTGGCTGTTAAGCCAAACGCACCCTAGTCTCGTGTATAATAAAACCAAACACACCCTGGTTCGCCTTCTACTACACCAAACGCAGCCTAGCTGCCATAGTTAAACCAAACGGACCCGTTGAGTGGTATACCAAACGCACCGAATTGGGGCGTTGGTAAACCCAACGCACCTGGCTGATTTTTTTCCAAACCAAACAAAACAACCCTTTCGGTGCTAAACCCTTAGCCAAACGCACCCCAACCGCTGGAAACATAACCAAACAAGCCCTTATGTGTATCCCGCTAAACCAAACACACCCTACCCGGCTGAAAACACAAACCCACGCACCCTAATCTGTTACAAACCAACCCGCACCCTTTTTGCTTATTTAAAACAATTCCGGATGCACCCATGGTGCTTATAACAAACCAAAACAACCCTTTCCCCCGGCTATACCCGGCTGTCCCCGCAGCCAACCCGACCCAAACCAACAAACAAACACCCCTTTTGGTGTTATAGACAAAACAAAAAAAAAAAAAATAAAAAAAAAACCCAAACGGCACCATTATTCGGTGATAACACAAGAACCAAACGCCCTTTTTGTGGGCTTGTTCTTACACGAACCAACCGCCCTTTTGCGGCTGTGAGTGCCAAACATCGGACGCTACCCTTTATGGTGACAGAATACCAACTACCTGTCGGTCTAGACCTCTGGTACCACAACCCAACGCACCCTCGGTGCTAGTAAAAACCAAAACGCACCCCTGGTGGTTTTTATAACCGAACCAAACAAACCCACACCCCCTTGTCGTACCCCGGCTGTCAACCCACAACCCGACACCCCCCGGCTTCTTTAACAGCCGAAGCAACAAACACTCCTTGTTGTATTTATAACATCAAACGCACCCTTTTGAGGTGTTAAACCCCAAATCGAACGCACCCTTTTTATAACCACACGCACCCCACGGTGGCTGTGAAGGTGGCGGTGGTGAGGAGGTGAGGGAGATGGTGGTGGTGTCATGGTGATGACGATGATAGTGTTGTTGGTGTTATAAGGCGCGTTGGAAGGAGAGTGGTGTAGGGGATCGGGTAGATCGGTAAATGAGGAGTATATTTGGTGTTGGTCGGAAAACTCCGCTGAAAAAGTTTTCCGGCAGGCGGCTCGGTGTTATTCGGGGACGGCGGTCGGTGGTGGGGATTTGCCGGAGAAGAGAGTGGAGAGGGGAGAGTGTTTGTTATAAAAGTGTGTGTGTATAAATGTGATGAAAGAAAAAGATATATAAGTTATATATATATATAAAACTAAAGTGACAAGTTATTATAGTTGAGGGACCTAAAGTGTAACATTTTTGGTATAGTTTTTATAAAAACGGTTCGGGACTCGTTTGAGCGACTTAACGGATGATTCAAATCTCGAAACTTGCGCCATTGTTTTCCTAATCATTTTTCTGACAAAAATGAGTATTTATTTGATATTATTTCATAAATATTTTATAACATTTAATAAAATATTTGTTATTTATTTTATGAACCGGTTTTGCTTCGTCCGAAATAAAAATGGATTTCAACTCGAATATTCGCGTTATCAACAACGCTTTTAATTAAAATGATGACTATTTTATTTAATATTTTTATTAAATAAATACTGAATATACAACCAACCCCACAATCATTAGTATTAAAAAACAAATTTAATTGTTTTTGTGTGTCCGCGTATGATATACTGTTCGATTAATGTTTTTGCGGTGCTGTTTGGCCCTTTTCGGCTCGGTTTCCACGGTTCGGGCAAAACTAATAGATGTCAGGAATGTCATTCCACATCAATTCTTAGAGTTCGAGTCGTGTGATAACGTGAATTTAGATGGTCGTTCTTATAAGTCAAGCCAGACCCTAAAAGTCAAAGATGTAAATCAGTCATTACTAAATTCGGAAAATTCTCGGATGTTACTTGCTACCTACCCCTTAAAGAAAATCTCTGTATATCCCGAGATTAAATTTTGTGTTATCCGGATTGTGTGACGAGAAATTTTTAAAAGCTGATAAACCGTTTCTTAAGGAAGACGATGATAACTTTCTTCTGCAGATTTGATGTTTCGACACTCTCTAAACATACCAAAAAGTTTGGCTAAGATTAGTACCAGGATATATAACCATCAAGGTAGAATATTTTGAAAAAATATCGTTACAGTTTTATGATTGATATTAAACATACCATGGTATCGCTCTCACTCGGGAATATCACGCTACTCAGACTCTTTATTGTCTCGTTTTGCCCGCTATGCTCATCGCTTTGCTTTTGTGGCCTTGCTTGGGGACTTCCAGCAGGGGGGTGGTACACCAAACCAGTGCTACCTCATCACTCAAGCACGCTCAACTGCAGTTCTTGGCAGTACTAGTAATGTATCGCGTACCTAAGTCTTCCTTACTAGTGGCACGAATGAATAGGTACCAACTATCTTTTGTCGATAGGTCTTTTATCTCGTTTGTAGAGGAGTTGCATTACCTATAGGATAAAGTTGTATCGTCGGGACGACTCCAGGACCCAAACAGTAGCGGACCATAACGTCCAATATATAAACAATGGTGATGGGATATTGCACTCGTCTGTTAGCTCCACAGACTGCTTCGTGATTGCCAAGGACTTTGCAATGGCAAAGTAATAATTAAGAATGGATGGAGCTCCAAGTGAGGCCCTTAAGATTTTGCTGAGTTGAAGACCCGTTCGTGTCTCTATACCTTTAACGGATTTCTGATGAATATATCGATTTTCTGGTTCATATTCGTGTCATATCGGATTCCGATTACCATTTAAAGCCCACTCATTTATAATTTCCCTATTTTACATAAAGAAGCGTCCAAATTTATGTAAGTAAGAAATGATAACTTATGGTTCGGTGATTTATAATGGTATTTATTTAACTGAAGAGGCGTCCAATCTTTCATAAATAAAATTATAAACCATCCTACTTAATAATTCCTGGTGTAATACGCGTACTCTCATAACCTTCAAGGTGATGGATGACATGACGATGCATGTGCTCTACTGAGTATGGGACGAGTGATTTAAAACTGTCTTTGGTGTGGAAGCTGTGGGGGGTGGGGGGGGGGTGGGGGGGGATGGAAGTAAAAACTGCCAGGCGAAGATCAAATAGAGTTCAAGGTTAATTAATGAGTCTCGGTTTTTTGATGTTAAAAAAAGGTATAAGATCTCTATAAACAAATCAGTATAGTGATTACCATATCAATCCTCCTATTACAAGTCCCGCCTATACAAGACTTGCAATACTTAGATTCATACACAATCCCGTGTAAACAGGACTGTGACGGGCTTTGTTAATACAGCAATTATCATATCAATCCTCATATTACAAGTCCCGCCTATACAAGACTTGTAATACTTAGATTCATACACAATCCCGTGTAAACAGGACTGTGACGGGCTTTGTTAATACAGCAATCATCATATCAATCCTCATATTACAAGTCCCGCCTATACAAGACTTTAATACTTAGATGTCATACATAATTCCATGTAAACAAAATTATGACGGTCTCCGTTGTCAATACAATATAAGTCTAATGCTATGAAGAAAATAAGTATTCTTAGAGACCATTGTTTATACGCGTACAATGCGCGAGCGCTCTGCTCTCAGCTCTGGCGCTCGCTACTCGCGCGTATGCAACTCACAATGTCTAAGAAGTAAAATGGAGACCTTGTTATAACTCAAATGCTATGAGGATTTAATTGAGACATCGTTTAACTTACGATTGTTGAGGTATAATTGAGACTTTGTGTCAACTCAAATGTTTAAGAAACGCTCCGGTATTTATATTAAATAACTCTTATATAAATAAGCCGTTTACGATATACGCGAAAAGAGTGATAAAGCAATTTTATACATATATTATTATATTATGTGATGCCACGTACGCATACTTAATGCCAAAAATCGTAATGTAGCACATAAGAAAGTAGTGTGTATGCGCTTTGAAAATGTTTGTTGCGTTGCAAATTTGTGAATACGGTTATAGTCTTGGGTAAAATATGAAACCTTAGTTCTCTTTAAACAGGCTTGATACAATTCTGTAACACCCCCAAAAATCATATTACACGCAACGGCAAGCCCAAAAATAGATAAAAATCCACCTCCCCCCAAATATTAAATTATTAAATACCAATTAATCAATATAAATAAAAAATAAATTATAATAATACCACATTGGGGTGTTACTTCGTAATACACAAAATGAGATTACAAAGAGAACGACCTTAGGTGTCGTTTGAAAATTATACATTGTTGATTTAATCAAATCTGTATATAATATATCATGTCCCATAATTGATCACAATGAATGCTTGTATGTATAGACTCCATGATGCACATCAAATAATCCAAGCATCTAATTCACCTGAGAAAAACATGCTTAAAAGTGTCAACATTAAAGTTGGTGAGTTCATAGATTAGTTTAAATATAAATGTTAAACCAAAGGGTTTGTAAAATATGCATGACTATTTCAATCCTTTATAATAGCCACAAAAATGTATAAATGTAGGACCGCAAGACTTTCCCTGCGATAAAGCAAACTGCACTTATTACCAAAATTTACATTACGTTCCCTAAGCTCATGACACTGAAGCTCGACGATATGAGTCACTATATAAATTCCGTGACATTGCCCGCACTATATAAATTCCGTGCCCGCACTATATAAATTCCGTGCCCGCACTATATAAATTTCGTGCCATCTCTCCCACAGATGTTCAATCTCAAATAGATCTAATAATAACACTCACGCTCACATAATGTAATTCACCACTACATCTATGCAATTGACAGTTCATGATACTGGGCATATAGGATTCAAATTACTTAGGCAAACACGTAATCAATATAAAATATACACTTGCGTCCATTTATAAAACCAAAGCATTGTATTCATAAACAGCGTTAAGTACTTAAATCCATAAGTAGAAAGAGTGTGATATCAATCACGTAATTGAGTTTGTAATGAGTATGTAAACAATTTCATAAACGTGTATGTAAATGAGTATGTGGCAAGGTATGAAACCAAGTTTGTAATCAACCATGTAAATGCATTTGCAAACAAGCATGTTCTCACCCCAAATATATGTAAAACCAGTAAAACATGGGGCTATAAACTCACCTTGATCAAAATCCCTTAAAACAATCACATTGTTATAGATAAATCACGAGCTAAGTTAAGGATTTGTAGACAAGCTTGTATACCCCTCGCGGGTTAATAAAGCAGTCAAAATATTAAAAAGTGAGGTCTACGAACTCACATTGATAAAGACACAATCAATTAATCCAATTAAATCACAAACTGGAATCTGCCAATGATCTCGACCAGACTATATTTATGTCATTTTGTTCGATTATAATTCACGTATTAAATACGTCAACGACGCGTTACATCGTTACCACGAAGATCATACATATTATTATATGTATTGATACCATACATATATACATGTGTGAGAAATCCACTTGACGCGTCCTTTAAACCTTAAACCTTAGTTATATTTATGTAAATATTTTCTATTTTTCGTCCAATCCTAACTTTTCTCAATCATTTACTGAAAGTTATTATTTTTGACCTTCGTTTTTAGAATCCAAGCAATGATCTATATAACTATTATTGAATAATATATTAACCGACCTTTAGTTTTTGACCCGCTATATCTTAACTTTTAAAGCAGACAATCCTCGCGGCAAAGTAAAACGTCATTAACGATCACTTTCGTTGGTTTCGACGGAAGGCTGTAACTGGACTCGAAAGTGCTCGATTCGTTTAATTAATAGATTGCCTAGAATTTAATATATAAAAATAACTTATTTTCTATTAAAGTTATATATTTCGATTTCGTTTCCCAGTTTCGTTGTTTTTGGGAGGTTTTAAAAGTTTCCAGTTTATGTCTAAACGTCCGTCAAAATATAATTTGTTATATTTTATAAACTAAAGTCTAACTTATCAAAGTCTCGAATCCCGATCCCATGTTCCGATTTCTGATTTAAATTACTCGTTATATAAAGGCACTAAAGTAATTTTTAGTTCAAATTATACGTCTCAAATATGTCTTAATATCACTTTATACATTAATATCTGTCCCGTTTAATATTTTTTTATCGTATTTTACTTGACCGCGCAATTTTATAATATTTTTTCATCACTATCTTATATAAATCGATTAAATGAAACAATTTATATATTTTCGCGTTAACTAAACTCACTTTATTTTGGTGTCATCCCACAACTCGACGCACCCCGGCTGATGGACAGCCAAACGCACCCTTGTGCGTGGCTCTGTTAAGCCAAACGCACCCTAGTCTCGTGTATAATAAAACCAAACACACCCTGGTTCGCCTTCTACTACACCAAACGCAGCCTAGCTGCCATAGTTAACCAAACGGACCCGTTGCGTTGGTAAACCAAACGCACCCGCTGCGTTGGTAAACCAAACGCACCCTGGCTGTTTTACCAACCAAACCAAACACACCCTTCGGTGCTAAACCCTTAGCCAAACGCACCCCAACCGCTGGAAACATAACCAAACACGCCCTTATGTGTATCCCGCTAAACCAAACACACCCTACCCGGCTGAAAACACAAACCCACGCACCCTAATCTGTTACATATCCAAACCGCACCCTTTTTGCCTTATTAAAACAATTCCGGATGCACCCATGGTGCTTATAACAAACCAAAACAACCCTTTCCCCCGGCTATACCCGGCTGTCCCCGCAGCCAACCCGACCCAAACCAACAAACAAACACCCCTTTTGGTGTTATAAGACAACCCAAACGCACCCTTATTCGGTGATAACACAAGAAAAAAATAAAAAACAAAAAAAACAAAAACCCCCCAAAAAAAAAAAAAAAAAAAAAAAACAAATAACGCCCCTTTTGTGGGGCTGTTCTTACCAGAACCAATCCGCACCCTTTTGCGGCTGTGGGGCCAAACTCTATACGTATACGTATATATATAAGTATATATATATATATACCAATAGGGACAGGATCACAAATAACTTTATTGAAATTATTTATTTGAATAATATATAATAAAAAGCTCTAGTTGAATAGTACAATAAATCATGTAAATCATAACTTCTATTATAAATATTAAATTCGTAATAATTAACAAGAAATTTAAGAAATTCATAAGAGAAGACTGAGTATAGAAATCTGTTATACTTTTATACTTTTGTTGAAATCTGGATTACAACTTTGATTAGAAATTGAAATCTGTTCTAACGTCTGTTCTAATGGAATAGGAGATACAATAATTTGAAAATCTAAAGTCTTGGAACATCTGGATGTGGAAAAATTTAGTGAGAGTTTTTTCTTCATAAAATGGAGGATGCCCTCTCTTCTGAATGTCTTCTTCTTTTATAGTAATCTTGAGTAGGTTTCTTCTTTCTTTGTAACCGGCAAATGCCAGTCAAGTCTTCAATAATAGAATACCTTTGTCTTCAATCTATCTTTAATAAATTAGTACACAGCTGTCTTTAATAATATCTTCTTTTGTTTGCCACTATCTTCAATAATGCTTTCTTCGTCATTGCTTACGTCTTGAATAGTATTCCTTCTAGAAATCCTTGCTTACGTCTTGAATAGTATTCCTTCTAGAAATCCTAGCTACATTATTTCTACTTTTCTTTTCTTCTTTTAGCAAAGATTACATTTTATAATAAATCTATACTATCGTAGGGATCCTGAGAATCCTGGAACAAATCTTCACTAGGAGTTGGAGAATTCCTAATAAGATTCATTAATTTTGCAAATTCTTCATCATCATCACAATCTTTAATCTTCTGGGCTAATTCTTTGTTTGATTTTGATAACCTAGAGACTGAATTAGTTCTAATAGTAGATGTACTGGGAGATTCTTGAATAAGACTGTTGTAGTATTTAATAACTGCTTCCTTGTTGGCCTGTTCTTCTTTGACTTGTTTCTACCATTTTACACTGAATTGTCTGATTAATAATGGTGGTGACGTTCCTTCGGCTTCCTTCTTTTTATGGGTAAAAGATAATATCCATGGTAACTTAAAAATAGCTGAGAATTGGAGAGTGTACTCGAATGAAGGTACACTTTCTTGTAAAAACATGTTCTTATATTGATTATATCCTTCTAAAACTTTTGGAGGATAACTTTCTGAAATTTGACCCATTGTTTTAAACCATTTTACAAACCACTTTGGATAATCTAAAGAAAAACTTTCAGCAAAATGAAAAAACCAAGTGTGAAAATGAGCTTTTAATAAAAATGCTTTATCCCAAGCTTCTGTGTAATCATGATAATTATAAGCTGGATAGTCTGGGTAACATGATAAAGTTCTGTTTGTAAAAAGACGATTTCCCCATTCTTTTGGAGAAATTACTTTGATAATTTTGACTTTACTAAATTCGATTTTCTCTGGTTCAGTTTTACTATAGTTATGACGAATTTGTACAGACCCACTATCTATTAAAATAGCTTCATAATATATTCTTGTTTGAAAATCATTTTTATAAAAGTTAGCTTCTTGTGGAAATAAATAATCTAATAAAACAGAAAATCCTTGGTTTAACTTTTGTTCTTCAAAAGACTCAAGAATTTTTATAACTTGAGTGTTTGGGTTAACATAAAATTCTGTCTTGTTAGTGGATGAAGAGGCTGAGGTAGGTGATCTGTGATAAGGATTTGGAGAGGGTGGTAATCCTTGTAATTTTGCTAACACTGAATATGTTGGTCTTGCTATTGGACTGGTATTGGATGGGTATGGTGTAATAGGAATAAATCTGTTTTGAATTTGAGTTATTGGAGATGGAGGTGATGGCATTCTTGGTGTAAAAGGAGTAGGTAATCTTGGTTTAGGTAAAACAATCTTTTTATCTGAATTCATCCCTGTAAAAACTCTCTTGATAAGAAATCTGGTATATGATTGTTTTCTCCTTTAATATGTTCAATTTCAAAATCAAAATTGCTTAATAAAGCTTGCCATCTAGCAAAAATTTGTTTAGAAATTAAATTTTTGACATCTTTTTCTATTATAGATTTTGCAGAAAGACAATCTATTCTTAATAAAAAAGGTTTCATATAAAGATCATCTTCAAATTTCTTTATATTTAAAACAATACTTAAAATTTCTTTTTTAACAGTAGAATAATTCTTTTGAGTATCATTCCAAGATCCTGAATAAAATCTAACTAACGATTCTGTTTTACTATCTTTTAATCTTTGTTTAAGTATTCCACCATATCCTATATCACTAGCATCTGTTTCTACTATAAGATATGCTTCTGGGTGTGGTATGTTTAAACATGGTAATTCTTTTATCTTATCTTTTATGGTTTTAACTATCTTTGTATGTTCCTCAGTCCATGGTTTAGGATTCTTTTTAAGTCTGTCATATAAAGGTTTACATATACTTCCTAAATTTTTAAAGAAATCGTGAATATAATTAAGACATCCTAAAAATCTTTGTAACTGTTTTTTATCTTTAATTTCATCAGGAAATTTATTCGTAAATTCTAAACTTCTATTGATAGGTTTAATAGTTCCTTGAACTATATTGTGACCTAAAAATCTTATCTCTGTTTTACATAGACTTATTTTTGTAGGGGAGAATGCCTAAAACCCATTTTTAATATATTATATCATAAATTATATTTAGATGTTTATAATGTTGATATATATTTTTAGAGTAAATTAATAAACATCAATATATACTATGGAAAATATTCTATTTATAGGATTAATTATACATTCATAATGTTTGAAATTTGATGAGCATTCTTTAATCCAAAGGGCATAACGTTCCATTCATAATGTCCAAATGGTACATTAAATCCTGTTTTATATCTATCTTTTTCTTCAATCTGTATTTGCCAAAATCCACTCTTCATATCAAATTTTGAAAAGATTTTTGAATCATATAATCTTTTTAATAAATCTCTTTTATTGGGTATAGGATATCTAATCCATTCTAAAACTTTATTTAAAGGTTTATAATTTATAACTAATCTTGGTGCTCCTCTTTCAATTTCAGCTTGATTCATTACGTAGAAAGCTGAGCATGACCATGGAGACTTGGATGGTTTTATTAATTTTTTATCTAACAAATCTTGTATTTCTTTTTTACAATGTAATTCTAATTCTTGAGACATATGTATAGATCTTGATTTTGTGGGTATATCTTTTTCATTAAAATCTTTAATATAAGGTAATTCTACTATATGCTGTTTTCTTTTCCAAAAAGCATTAGGTATTGTTGCACATACATTATTTTTAAAATTTTCTTCTATCTTAATTATTTTATTTTTTATTGTTTCTTGTTGTAGCTGTTTTATTATCCTTATATCACTTATTTCATTTATTAAGAATTTTATGTGCTTTTCTTTGTTTTGTATTATATTTATTTCTTTTGTTAACATAGGCGTGGTAAATTCAAATGTTAATTCTTTGTCTAATATTTTAGTTATAATGCCTTTTTCATTTACTGAAAAGGGATATATTTGTGTTACAAAGGGTTGTCCTAATATAATTTGAGAACTTAAATTTTTGACTAATATTAACTGAGTTTTGAAACAAACATTATTTTTACAAATATGAACTTTGGATAATTTGTAACTTATATTTAATTTAGAACCATTTGGTCCAGATAATCTTTGAGATGATTTTTCATAATATTTAGTAGGTATTATCCCTTCTTGAATACAATTTAAATCTGCTCCTGAATCTATTAATGCTATTAGAGATAATTTAAATTTTTCATTAATTACTATGTTTACTCTGGTATACCATCTTTGGCATTTTATCATTTGTATTTCATTTACTACTAAAGTATCTTTATTAACTTCTGTTGTATTAATAATTTCTTTTCCTTCGGTTTTATCTTCTAATGTTTTCACTTTCTGTTTTAATACTGTTATTTCTGTTTTTACATTTTTTAATTCTTCTTGTAAGTCTGAAATCGTTATTGGTTTTGTTTCTTTATTAAATCTTTTGCATATCTCATTAAAATTATATGTTCTTTCATTTTGTTTATTTATTTTATCTATTGTTTTAGGTTTTCCTAATTGTTCTTTTAATCTTTCTAAATACATTTTTCTTAACTCTGTATCTTCAACTTTTCCTATTGAATCTGATAGTTTTTGTATTTCATCATCTTCTTGAATAGTATTTATTTCTTTATAATCACAATTACAATTTCCTATACATTCACATTCTTCTGATTCATTATTACTAGTAGATTCATCTTCGACAATGTTTAAGTCATTTTCTTCAAAGTCCGATATATTAGAATCACTAGTTTCTTCATTAATCATAATCTTCATTATCTGTTGTTTGAGTTCATCTGATATTTTTAACTCGTTAATCTTCTTTTTAGTATAACAATTATTAGAAGTATGTCCTTGTTTTCCACATTTATAACATGTTATTGTATCCTTATAATTTTTATATTTTCTTTCTTTATTAAATGGTCTTCTCTTATTTTTGTATTTATTATATCCTTTATATTCTTTATTATTATTATAGTTTTTACTTGATCTTCTATATTTTTTAGTATATTTATTTTCTCTTGTTATTCTTTTATAATTTCGTGAAGGAGGATATTTTATTGTTTCATATCCATATTGTTCACAAAAATTTCCTAATTCTTTTTTATTATTTATTCCTTCTTTTTTAATTTTATCTTTTAATTTTAGATCAGAACAAATTGATAATCCTACTTGATTAGTGAAATTAAAAATTTCTCCATATGTTATTTCTCTATATGGAATCATATTATTATATATACTAGCTAACTTATTTCTTACTTTCTCTGCAAATAATCTAGGTAATCCTGCTATAAATCTTTCTTTCCAATATGCTTCTCTACAATCGGGTCTAGTCATTACTTTGGTTATAAATACATCTTTATACCATCTAAAATCTGATAATTTTCTACATGTTAGATTTAATAATATAACTGAATTTCTTTCTTGATAAGCTGTTGGATCTCCAACAAAGTTTTTAAGTATAGCAAATATTAAAGTATTTGTCATATCTTCAATTTGTGTTTCAGTTTGCATATTATTTACATTTGTAATTATAGTCTTTTTAGCATTTAATATTATAAATTTTTCTGCTTCTGTAAGATAACTATCCCACCAGCCTTTTAAAGTGCCAGTGAAACCTGCAATTAAATGTTGAACTATTTGTAATTCATTATTCTTATGAGCTTTGTAGGCATTAGCTGCCATAGTCATTTCTTGTAACCCCGCTCCCCCTCCCCCCGATCCTACCGCTTATGCTGTTGCTCCTCCTCGTTTGACCATCAATATTCCATTCATATATTTCAGTGCCACTATAATGGGCTTGTGATAATGAATTTCTTTCTTCAAATCCCATATCTGGTAGTGTAGGTCTATTATAATAATTTCTTGATTCTGGTGTAGGAACATATGTATTATATTTTATTTTGTTTATTTCAAAATTATCTTTAAACTGTTCTTCTAAATCTGTCATTTCATGATCTGTCATATCATCTTCATTTATATTATTGATATTTAGTTTGAGTAATTTTTCATTTATTTCTTTTAATATAGATTCTTGTTCTCCTATGTTAATTGGCGTATCTATAGTATAAGGTATAAATATAGGATTTTCTTCTATTTCTATTGTAGTTTGTGATGTACTAGCTTCTTCTATTTTAGTGTTACTAATATTTTCTATTCTGTCTAACTGTTGTCCTAAAGTATTTAACATTTCATTAGTGTAATTATTTTGGTAAATAATAGTAGATAAAGATTTTTCATTATCTTTATTATGTTTTGCTAAAGGGATACCAATTATTTCTTTATTAATTAATATATCTTTATTTGGAGGGTGAATACTATTTATAGATTCATTTGTTTTTAAATCATTATAAGTTTTAATTATGTCAGTAGTAGCTTCTACTTTTGCAATATGAGGAATATATATATTATGTTCTAGACTGTATAAATGGAACCATGAGAAAAATAAAATATTTTCTTTATTATCAACCATATATAATACCCATGTATCTTCATGCATTTGTCTTTCTTTTTTATCAAATGTAGAGAGATACCAACTAAGTATTTTATTATTATGACTGTTATTCATTTCTTCTTTTAAATATTTGAATTCTAATTTAAATTTAATCTTTGGCAATTCTTCTATTGGTAATATTTCCATACCGTTTAACCTATTGTAAATATTTGTTTTCTTGTGTAATCTATTTCTAATTGTGATAATTCTATAGAGTTTTTTAAAGATTTCTTTCTTTCATAACAATTGATTAGATGTTGTTTTACTTCTTTCTCTTTATTAGAGTTTAATTTAACTTGTAATAATAATTCATATGTTTCTATTAAAGATTCTATTATTGTTAAACTATGTTTATCCATTCTTATTAATTCTTTAATGAAATCGATATGATTAATATGTCTATTATTATCTTTAACAAATTGTTTTTTATTTAAAAACATTTTATAATTGTTCGTAATGATCTACCTCTGTTGGTTTATAATTATATGTAGAAATAGTTTCATCGCTTTTATTATCTTCTTCATATACTGGTTTAGGTATAGAACTACTAAAATCAACTCCTTTAAACTTCAAAGATTGAGTTCTTCTTAAATAATCTTTTTCATTTTCTGTTACTAAGCTAGATGGTACGTATGTTGAATGTCTAGATGATTCACCTATATTTTTTCCAAAAGATATCTGTATATTTCCATTTGTATGTTCTACAATATTAGTTATATCTTTGTTTAGCTTTAAAGGTTTTGGTTGATTCATTTCTTCTAAATTCCATGTTTCATTTCTTCTTACTTCTTCCCATTTTAACTTCTTTGGTATACATATTTGTGAATTTTCTAAATTTGCTTCAAAAATAATAGTTTCATTCTTAGTATGATCTATTAAAGCACGAGGTTCTACAGTAGTAGACATAACCTTATAATATTACTCTATAATATGACTGCCTAAAGGATCGGATCCTTCTTTCATTTCTATATTTTTCATTTTAATTATCTAAGTTAATACGTCTAAAAATATTTGGATCTCGTAAAGCTATGTGAAATCTGGGATCAAAACAATTAAATATAATAGGACCATTACATATATTTAGATTCAGCTAACGCAAGTAAAGATTGATCAAACTTAAGTAGTCTAGCATCTCTTAATATCATGCAAATAGGGGCATTAATTCCTAATCTAGTTAATGGCTTAATTGCTACTTGAACTAATCCAACATGTAAATATTTATAATGGTTTCTATATTCTTTAATAGCTTTTCCAGAAAATAAATTTATACTTTGATGATCTTGTAATAAAGGTAACGTTTTTTCAGTAGTTTTAATAGAATAACTTTGAAAAAATTCAAAAGAACCAATTTTGTAAAGAGTTTTCACATCTTGTTTAGGAATACTCCAATTTTGTAACTTATTTTCAATATTCGAAATAATAATTATCTTTTATGGTTTTAACTATCGTTGGTAAGCCCTGTCGATCAATCGGTTGGATTAGTCGCAGTAAGTGTAAGACGACCGGACCACGATGATATGGGGGTGTTCCCGGAGATTCATGTATTCAGAGATACAAGGATTATTCTCTCAAGTTTAATCAAGTAAGTAATTCAAATTCATAATGAATAAATTATCAAAGTTATTATTAAATCGGAAAAGTGGTTCCTCTTCTGATAACGAAGAAGAACAAGATCATATAAATTCTATTGAAATTACTATTTCAAATATAGAAAATAAATTACAAAATTGGAGTATTCCAAAACAAGATTTAAAAACTCTTTATAAAATAGGGTCTTTTGAATTTTTCCAAAGTTATTCTATAAAAACTACTGAAAAAACATTACCTTTATTACAAGATCATCAAAGTATAAACTTATTTTCTGGAAAAGCTATCCAAGAATATAGAAAACATTATAAATATTTACATGTTGGATTGGTTCAAGTAGCAATAAAACCATTAACTAGATTAGGAATTAATGCTCCTATTTGTATGATATTAAGAGATGCTAGATTACTTAAGTTTGATCAATCTTTACTAGCGTTAGCTGAATCTAATATTTGTAATGGTCCTATATACTTTAATTGTTATCCAGATTTTACCGTAGCTTTAAGAGATCCAAATATTTTAGATGTTTTAACTTTAGATATAAAGATGAAAAATATAGAAATGAAAGAAGGATCAGATCCTTTAGCTGTTATATATAGAGTATATTATAAAGTTATGTCTACTACTGTAGAACCTCGTGCTTTAATAGATCATACTAAGAATGAAACTATTATTTTTGAAGCAAACTTAGAAAATTCACAAATATGTATACCTAAGAAGTTAAAATGGGAAGAAATAAGAAGAAATGAAACATGGAATTTAGAAGAAATGAATCAACCAAAACCCTTAAAATTAAATAAAGATATAACTAATATTATAGAACATACGAATGGAAATATACAAGTATCTTTTGGAAAAGGAATAGGAGAATCATCTAGACATTCAACATATGTACCATCTAGTATGGTATCTGAAAATGAAAAAGAACATTTAAGAAGAACTCAATCTTTAAAATTTAAAGGTGTTGATTTTACAAGTGCTATACCTAAACCAGTATACGAAGAAGATAATAAAAGCGAAGACTCTGTTTCTACTTATAATTATAAACCTACAGAAGTAGATCATTACGAACAACTATAATATGTTTTTAAATAAAAAACAATTTGTTATAAACAATAATAGGCATCTTAATCATATTAATTTTATTAAAGAATTAATAGCACTAGATAAACATAGTTTGGCAATAATAGAATCTTTAATAGAAACCTATGAATTAGTAACACAAATTGCAACAAACCCTTGGGAAAAGAAAAAAGTAAAACAACAATTAATCAATTGTTATAAAAGAAAACAATCTCTAAAACTTTCTATAGAAATGTCACAATTAGAAATAGATTACATAAGAAAACAAATATTCACAGTTGGTTAAATAAAATATGGAAATAATACCAGAAATTAAATTTAAATTAGAATTTAATTATTTAAAAGATGAAATGTATAACATTTATAATAGTGAAATACTTATTTGGTATTTTTCTACATTTGATAAAGAAGAAAGACAAATGCATGAAGACGAATGGGTATTATATATGGTTAATAATAAAGAAAATATTTTATTTTTCTCATGGTTTCAATTATATAGTTTAGAACATAATATATATATTCCTCATATTGCAAAAGTAGAAGCTGCTACTAATATAATTAAAACTTATACTGATTTAAAAACTAATGAACCTATAAATAGCATTCACCCTCCAAATAAAGATATATTAATTAATAATGAAATCATTGGT
>BQNB010070504.1:0-23953 GCA_026074375.1 Tanacetum coccineum
AGATGTTTATATCTCGTTTAACAAACATATTTGGAGGTCTGCTGAAGCTACTAATGATGATAATGGAGAAGTCCAGATTACTGCTACCATTGATGGTCACTCAATAACTATTACTGAAGCATCTTTAAGAAGACATCTCAAGTTGGATGATCATGATAGTATTACTTCTATACCCAACTTGGAGATTTTTGAGCAGTTGACACTCATGGGATATCACATAGATTCAGATAAGTTAACTTTTCAAAAGGGTGCTTTTTCACCTTAATGGAGGTTTCTTATTCACATTATTCTTCATTGTATTAGCCCAAAGAAGACTGCTTGGGAGCAGTTTAGTAGTAACAGTGCAACTGCTATTATCTGTTTAGCTACCAATAGGAGATATAATTTTTCTAGGTTGATTTTTGAGCATATGGCGTCCAATATTTCAAGCCCCCATAAGTTTTTAATGTACCCTCGGTTCATTCAAATATGCCTAGATATGCAGAGGAAACAACTTCAACAACACTCAAGAACATATCATGTACCCTCTCTTAGCATCAAAGTTTTTAACAATATGAAGAGGCCTACAAAGGGATATTCAGGCCAAGAAGTTGCTTTATTCCCAACTATGCTAAATGTTTCTGAACCTTCCACTTCACCTTTAAGAATTACATCCTCACCTTCAAACTCATCTGAACCTTCAATTGACCACTCACCTGATCATACCACTGCTGCTGTATCATTCCCATCTCCAGCACAACCATCACTTAGAGCAGAACAACATATTCCTACACCCAATGAATCAACTCTCCATGTTGTTCACTCACATGGAAGTGCCTTCCATGCTGTTCACTCACATGGAAGTGATGAAGGTAGATTGAAACTCAATGAATTGACAGATTTGGTTACCAAATTATTTGACAGGATTGGAGTTTTGGAGGAGGACTTGAAGACAACAAAGCAAACCTACAGTTCTGCATTTACTGAGCTTATACTCAGGGTCAAGAAGTTAGAGGCTCAAATCAAGATTGGGAAAGAAAGGAGGAGAGCTAAAATTGTTCATTCAGATGATAAAGACATTGCAGATGATTCTTCCAAACAAGGGAGGATATTATCTGATGCAAAAGTTCAAGAGAAAGCAAGTAATGAAACTGAACCTGTGATTCAAGATGTGACTCGTACAAAAGTAATTTAAGATCAAGAAAGCAGTGAGAAAAGAAGTGCTGAAGTTAGTACTGCTGGTGCAAAGAAAGGTACTGCTAGTGAAGAAGTTCTAATAGTTAGTACTGCTGAGGTAAATCTTAGTACAGCTGGAGGGACTGCTACTTATAGCAGAAGGAGTGAAGAGCAAAGGAAAAGAAAAGACAAGGGAAAAGCTATAATGACAGAGTCTGAGCCTAAGAAGAAGTCTAAGAAAGATCTTGAACAAGAAAGATTAAGTTTTGCTGAAGCCATCAGACTTGAAGAGCAAATGAATGAAGAGCAAAGGGCTCAGATTGCAAGAGATGAATAAATTGCTAGACATTGGGATGAAGAGGAAAGACAAAGAGCTATGTCTGAGGCCAAGACATCTAGGAAGATAGATTGGAAATATCCTTTCTAATAAAGGATATTACTTAAAATGAAACCAAAGACAGTTGCCCAAGCAAGGAGAAATATGATCAAATACTTGAAGAATCAGGGGAACTACAAGATCAGTGACTTCAAGGGAATGTATTACAATGAGATTAGGCCAATCTTTGAAAAGGTTTGGGATTTTAATCAACAAATTGAGCCTATGGATTCAAAGTATGGAAGTGAAATAATGAAGTCTCCTGAAAAGATGAAGTCTGCTGAAAAGATTGAAGAAGAAGATATTGCTACACAGAAGGAAATGAAAGAAGTTTCTAAAGGATCTGGAGCAAAGAGAAAGAAATCTTATTCCTAGAAAAAGCTCAGGTAGAGACAACAGATAGAGGAAGGTGCTGGATGGAAGAACTCATAGGATTTTTAGATATAATACAAGAGAAGATGGTTCTATAGAAGGGTTGAAACCTCTATTACAAAGTTTGATTGTGGATGATGGACTTGTATTTTGACAGAGAATTTCATGTATTATTAATATCTTCAGAGGAGAGGGTAGTCAAGTACTACAAAGTTTGCGTGAGATGCTTGAAGACTTTGTTGACAGTAGTAGAGGAATTGTACAGACTAGTCAAGACAGGTATAGTTACTTTCAAGACCAGAGAAGGGTTGATGATGCTTTGGGGAGATTTACATACCTTATTTGAGCCTGATGAAGAAGATAAACTATGGAAGAATCAACATGAATATAATGTGATTAGTTGGAGTTTATATGATTTTTGTGGTATTCACATTTTACTGATGCAGAATGGTATAGCCATACATATGCTGACAGAGAAGAAATACCCTCTAAGTCAAGAGATGATTCCAAGATGTTGAAAAAGAAATTAGAGGTTGATCATGAGAGTTCACAGGCGTTTGAACTTCTAAGGTTTATAAGATCTCAAGTGCAGAAGTAGAAGAAATGTTTAAAAGAATCATCAGCAAAGGAAGAAGACTAGAAGATTTAATTCAGAAGAAAACTTGAGCTTTGAAGGACAATCACAAGTTTAGGGGAGGATTGTTAGGAATAAATCTTCACAAGACTATTACTGCCAGGTATAACTAACTAGTACTAATGGAGTTAGTACGCTTAGTACACTTAGTACTGCTGGGTGTTGTTAATACTGCTAGAAGAAAGAGTTAATACTGCTGATGGTCAAAGCTGCTGACTTGGAGATAAGTATGCATGGAGATTATTATGGGATGCTGGTAACTGATCCTAAAAGATAGGTGTGGGGTGTATCTTTGTAAAGGACTCCTTTGTTTATTAAAGGAGATCCTAGGTTTTAGATACTATATATACATTTAGTCGAATACTTTAGAAAAAAGTTTGTAATTAGCTTTCAAGGTTGTAACCCAGTATACAAGAGTATCGTTATTATTATTCTAATAATATTGAAGCAGTTTGTTATTACTTCATTGTTCATTGTTTGTTTGGTTATTACTGTTCTATTGATAAACACCTCTAGAGTATCAAAGTGTAGATTCCGCATACACTTTGGTATACATACAAAGTCTCAACCATTGTTATTTTGGATTCATCCAAGGTAACAAACACTTTACTACGTAAAGAATCGATCAAGGCGTGGGATCAACATCCCTTGGTTGATCCGCCCTAATGGGGTGATAGTTTAGTGGGGTGTGTTGTATAACTTGCCCCATAATTTGTAAATACAGGTATTATCAAAGTCTGATATTTAAAAAGGTATGATTTGTAGTCGTTTTTCGTAAAAAAGTAAAAATAGTACGAGACACAAAAAATAAAAACAAATGTAATAAAAACATTTCTACGGCATTTTGGAAATATAAACGTCGATGCTTAACGTAGGATTCGCCGGTTCCTTGTAAATGTTACGTAAATTACAAGTGTAAGCCCTAATTTTTCCCGGTTAGACGTGAGTTCATATCTTAACATAAAAATGAAAATTATAATTAATACTTGAGAATAAAATAACGACCTGAAATCGACGGATTGTCACATCATTTCCCCCTAAAAAGGGATCTTTGTCCCTGAAGATCAATTCATCTTGTTGTCCGCTTCTTATTAAAATCAAAGAGATGAGGGTACTTCTTCCACATTTGATCCTCCCTTTCCCAAGTATATTCCGGTCCACGACTCGAATTCCATCGAACTTTGACTATAGGGATCCGACTTTGCTTAAGTTGTTTCACTTCTCTATCCATGATTTCAATGGGTTCTTCGATGAAATGCAACTTCTCGTCGATCCTTACTTCGTCGAGTGGAATGATAAGTTCTTCATCTGATAAACATTTCTTTAAATTTGACACATGGAATGTATTGTGTATTCCTTGAAGCTCTCGGGGTAATTCCAGTTTATATGCCACCGGACCTACTCTTGAATGGTCCAATATAACGGGGACTTAATTTCCCACGTTTTCCAAATCGAACAACACCTTTCCACGGTGATACTTTCAGCATAACTTTGTCACCCACTTCGAACTCCAAAGGTTTACGTCTCACATCCGCATAACTTTTCTGTCTACTACGAGCAGCCAATAATCGGTTCTTGATTTGCACAATCATCTCTGTCGTTTCGCGAATCATTTCTGGTCCCGTGAGTTGGGCATCTCCAACCTCACTCCAACATACAGGCGATCTACATTTCCTTCCGTATAGAGCTTCGAAAGGTGCGGCTTTAATACTAGCGTGATAACTATTATTGTATGAGAATTCAGCCAAAGGTAAGTGCTTATCCCAGCCACTACAAAGTCATTACGCAAGCACGCATTTGTCTTCTAATTTTTGTAATCGTCTTTCAACTTGGGATATCAGTTTCAGGATGGTAAGCAGTGCTCATATCCAAATTCGTTCCTAATGACTTTTGAAGAGATCTCCAAAACCTTGATGCGAAACGAGGGTCTCGGTCCAAAATAATTGACACGGGCACCCCGTGCCTACAAACAATCTCCTTCAAATACAATCGAGTAAGCTTCTCCATTTTATACTTCTCATTCATCGGAATAAAGTGAGCAGATTTAGTCAAATTATCGTCAAAATGACCCAAATTGAATCATATCCAGATGGTGTTCTTAGAAGCTTTGTAATGAAATCCATTGTAATTCTCTCCCATTTCCAAACAGGAATTTGGTGTGAAGTATCTGACGGCTTTTGGTGTTCAGCTTGACTTTACGTTACATGTCACACTTACTGACATATGTCGCAATGTCAGCTTTCATATTCGGCCACCAGTATAACTTCCTCAAATCATGGTACATTTTATCCGATCCAGGATGAATGGAATATTTTGATTTATGAGATTCCAACATGATTAGACCTCTCAATCCTCCAAATAATGGTAACCATACTCGTCCTTTCAGACATTTCGTACCATCAGATCTAACTTCAAATGGCTCCCCTTCGCCACAAAATCCTTCGGCACCAATATTTTCCTCCTTGCACACTTCAACTTGTGCATTCGAATTTGTTCGGGTAAATTGTTATGTACCGTCACCACTAAAGTACGCACTCGAATCGGTTCCTTATCCTTTCTGCTCAACGCATCAGCGACAACATTCGCCTTTCCTGGGTGATAACAAATAACACAATCGTAATCACTCAGAAGTTTAATCCATCTACGCTGCCTCATATTTAGCTCTTTCTGATCTAAAATATATTGTAGGCTTTTGTGATCGGTGTATACCGTACATTTAGTGCCGTACAAATAATGTCTCCATAGTCGAAGAGCAAAAACCACCGCTCCCAATTCTAAGTCATGGGTCGTATAGTTTTCTTCATTCTTTCTAAGTTGTCTAGAGTGGTTCCTAGCAATCACTCTTTTCTCGTTGATCAAAACAGCTCTAAATCTCTAGGGAGCATCGCAATACACAACAAAGTCTTCGCTTCCCTCGGGTAGTGATAATATTGGCGCACTACATAATTTCAACTTTAATGTTTAAAATGCCTCCTCTTCGTCGTCGCCCCACACATACGGCTTATTTTTCTGAGTGAGTTTAGTTAATGGTTTGGATTATTATTGAAAACTCCTTATTTAACCTTCGATAATAACTGCCAAAAACCAAAAATTATCGTATTCTGTTGGTGTAAGACGGTGCGCCAATTTTTAATGGCTTCGATCTTCGCAGGATCAACATGAACTCCACTACTATCAATCACATGGCCAAGGAATTGCACGAAATCAAGCCAAAAATCACATTTCAAAAACTTAGCGTACAACTTTTCGCTCCTTAGCTATTCAGTAGTCTTCAAATGATCACCATGTTCTTCTTATATTTTTTTGGAATAAAATCAGAATGGCATCAATGTATACAATCACGAATTATCAGATACGGCTTGAACACGCGATCATCAAATCCATGATACCGATGTGCATTAGTCAGTCCAAAAGGCAGTACTTGAAATCCTAATTTCCATAACGAGTTCTAAATGCTGTGATTGGAATGGCTTTCCTGCGGTTACGAAGTGATGATAACAGATTGTAAATCAATCTTGATTAAATCTAGAATACCTTGCAGGTGATCAAATTAAGTCATCAAATCCCCCCCTCCCTTCTTGGTAATGGATATCGATTCTTGAATCGTCAACGTGTTCAGTTATCGATTACAAGGCAATTCGGAATGATCATCTTCTTCTTCACGAACAAGCGGAGTCCTTTCCCCCTTACGCGACGAGCTCGGTCGAATTAAACCTTTCTCGGAAACTCTTGCAGGTTGCTTGGACAATTCCTTCATTTGGATGGTTGCTAAACGTAGGGCACGCGCCACAGGTGCAAGCACCGAGAATAGATCGATACGGAATTCAACTTGCCTGGGTGGCGAAAGTCCAGGTAATTCTTTGGGAAATACCTCAGGAAAATCTCGGATAACTGGAACATCTTCTAATCGCTTCTCCTTTCAGATTCTTGTTCAGTACTTGTAGCTAGAATAGCTCACAACCTTTCGGATATTACTTTCGAGCCTTAATAGCAAGAACACAATCTTCATCGGGTATTATTTCTATTGCTTCGATAACAGCGGCTACCTTCAGGGGAATTAACTTTTTCTCTCCACACAAAATAGCAGCATCATATCGTGATAATCAATCCATCCCAATAATGTATCAAAACTTCTAGTTCTATTACATTAAATCGATTCGAAAGAATGGTTTAAACAGTTAAGTGTACACCCTATTACTCATGTATGGTATTATACTTTTCCATCGGCCAATTCGACTTCATAGCAAGTATCTAACTCAACTGGTTCAATATCAATAAGGGTATTAAAATTTGTAGACACAAAACTTTTATCGGCACCCGAATCAAATAAAGCAGTAGCATATCGATTATTGAGTAAGAATGTACCAGTAATGACTTTCGAATCTTGCTGAGTATCCACAGCTCCTAACTTGTAAACAGCTCCACGGTTATTTCCACCTTGTCCATTCTTTTTCAGCTTAGGGCAATCTCTCTTCCGGTGACCCTTTTCATTGCAATTAAAACAAGTCACATCTTTTCTGTCGAGGCTCCAGCAAGCAGCAGTCTTGTGCCCCAACTTACCACACTTACCACATTTCCAACAATCCCCAGCATGCTTCTTATTCTTGCACTTTGGACAAACTTCGTTGTCATTCGGTGCAGCATTGGTCATAGCTCCAGCATTAGCCCTTCTTTGGTTTTGCCGACGATTGTAATCGCGTCGGTTGTCACCACGACCACCACGATCTCCTTCACCTTTCCTCTTTTCACTCTCAGAAACCTCATCAGTCTTGTCTTGTATTATTTGTCCCATGAGCTGATAAGCCATACGGACAGCCTCATCAATACCAGCAGGCCTCGATGATGTCACATCACCACGTATATTCTTCGACAACCCACGAATATACTGCTCCACCTTCACCTGCTCAGGCTCCACCATTCTAGGACACAATAAGGCCAACTCATGAAATCGGTTTGTATACCCATCAATATCAGTCCCTTTTAACTTCAAGTTGTACAATTCTTGCTCCAACCTTTGCAACACACTTCGAGGACAAAATTCTCGGTTATCCACTTTCTCACCTCAGTTCATGGAGTACCATTAGCAGCATCAATACCCATGGAAGCAATCCTTCCATTCCACCAAGTCAATGCCTACCTTTGGAGAGAAAAAAAAAATAGCAGTTGCAAATTTCACCTTATCCCTTTCCTTGCAATCACTGATTTGAAACATAGATTCTAGTTTCTCAAACCACTGACATAATCCCACGGCACCTTTGGTGCCTTTAAAAGGTTGTGGGTCACACTTCATGAATGTTATGTAAGTACACCCAGTAATTTTGGGCGCTGCCGGTCCGGCACCACCGGCTCTAGCACCACCGGCTCCAGCACTACCGGCTCCAGCACCACCGGCTTCATCACCACCGGCTCTACGGTTCATATTTGCCATAAATTCAGCCATAGATGCGGCAACTTGTTCCCTAATAACCTCGCGCATACGTGCCTCAGACATTGCTTTTGGCGGTATGATTCTGTTACAACACAAATCAAATCATAATGAGTATTCATTTAATGATTGTATTAATCAAAAGGAACAATTTAGAAGAAACAAGAAAAGAAGGTACAACAACCAATAGGAATTAGAACCAAAATGATAGTCTTTTTCATTGATCACCAAATAAGTTTTAAGTTTTTTCATTGTTTCATACATTTCATGTCGCATCAAATGCTATACATCTCTACAAGATAGTTTTTACTTAACTGATCGCTATTTTGTTAGTGATTTACAAAGATACTACTATGATAAACTTAATCTATAAGAGTCACCTAGTGTGGTTCCACGTGGCTCGGAAGGTCACTCGGTCCCATCAGAAGTAGAGTTCTTTGATTTCTTTCTCAGACGCTCGGTATCCTCATCATAAGATGGCAGCTTCGGAACAGCCCTAATACGAACCATATCCAAGTAAAACATCTTGTTCCACACTCGGGACTCATGCAACCTCCTCTCAGCAGTATTACGCTCCATACAAGCCCACGTCAACTTAGTCTCAATCTTAGCCAATCTTTTCTTCAATGTATCATTCTCCCCGCTCTCCAATACCGACACCCTCTCGAGAACATTACCCAAAGCACGCTCGACATTCTCTAAATCATGATTAAGTAACTCCCTTTCTTTTTCCCTGATTTTATTCTTGGATTTGAGAAGAGCAATCTCAGTTTGGTTTGTACTCAACTCGGCCTCCGTAAGTCTAGCTCGTGCACGGGACGTCTCCAAATCACGTCTCAAAGCCCAAGGTGCCAATCCACCAACATATGATGAGTTACGGGCAGAAGATGACTCTCCTACCTCATATAAGCCCCTCGGAAAGTCACGAATAACATAAGGCTTTTGGGTAGAAGTCCCAACAGTAGCCTCGGGTGCAACATCGACCTCGGGTGCATTTCAATCCTCGGGTGCACAGCAACTGGGTGCACATCATCTCCTCGTCCTTGACTCAAAATCGGATGCACATTCTCCAGTGGCTGGGGTTTTGTCACCCTCCACCTTATTAGGAAATCTCACTCAGCATCTATCCTCGAAGCTCAATATCAACATCTCGTCGGGTTCTCATCGAGATCTTCTTCAGGATCTTTTCTGGATCTCTTAGGATCCTCTCGGTTAATCAACAAAGCAAGTATCATCGGGAAGTCAACCATTTCGTTGGATCATGATATCCGCACTTAGGGTTTGGTCGGGAAAACAACTGGTTCATTTCGGGATTAGCTTGTTCAGCTCGTTAAGGAATGATTAGGGTTCTCCATGAAATTGCATCGTATATATATTCTCGTATTAGTATTAAAATATTACATAATTTACAGTAATATTAAATAAAATGAAAAATTTCATATTATCACATATATACTTTTCCATCTTATATATATATATCGTAATTATTCCTTTTCACATTTTGCCATTGGTATTAGGGAGATTTCGCTTGCACAATTATAGTTAAAAAATTTCAAAAATCCTTTTGTTCATTTTTTTTGAAAATCTTTTATTCTCTATAACTTAAGCTCTTGATAACAATCTATAACACCCCCATTTCATTTTAATCGATACCAGCGGAATGGTCATCTGGGGTGGCTAGTATATACTACAACTCACAGATAGAAAACGACTCGGAAAAGAGGGTTTTAAATACATTCATTCGGAAATAAAAGTTTACATCATAGGTCCCAAATTGTTTCATAATTCATACTACATTTTTACAAATCATCTTCGAATGACTTTTATTTAATGGGCCTTCAAAAAACAAAACTTAGTATCCATAAGCGACAACAATATCTCCATCACGAATTCTTCAAGGACCTGAGATAAACATGGCTAAAAGTCAACAATAAATGTTGAGTGAATCTCATAGAGTGTATAATTTATTAAACAATAAAATTAATCTGAACACCCAGTATCATTTCTCAAAAATTCATCAGGATATACCGATGTGATCAGACAAAGTTATAGGGGATTATTATAAGCCTCTATGACATTGAACGTTACCATATAAAAAATGTCCATTATTACACCTCGATATAGTGCATATTTAGATCTATACAACGCATTCCGTGGTGTTATTTTCCGACACGAGACGATAGCAGTCGTCTCGGATTGGATGGTGGCAACTCAAATCATACATTTTTCATGTATAAGCGTTACATTACCCTGTAGTTAACAATTCATGAATTTCGCAGGTTTTTTCTAGGAGTTAAGCTAACTTATAATAATCAAAGCTACTAGCATACATTCGGGTCCCTTGTGTTCTATTTTTAAAAACAAGCATGTTATCCCCCTCGCGGGTTTATAAAAAAATTAAAGTATTAAAATGCGAGGCTATGAACTCACTTAGTGATGTTTTTCCCACCCCCCCCCCCCCCCCCCCCCCCCCCACCCCCCCCCCCCCCCCCCCCTTTTTTTTCTCGGACGAGAATATCGATGAATAAAAACTTCGGAAGTAGGCGCGTCAATCAACCAAGACCTATACAAATTGTAACGGGTCTTAGGTTTCTAGTCGATAAAAATTAATGAAAACTAATAAATTAAATAAGTATATGTATACATGTAGTTTATATGATGATCATGCTCTTGCAACAATATTTATTTCACAACTTAGAAGTTTTCTAGGTTTTATGTTTGTTTTTTTTTTTAGCCCACTACTTCATATTATGCAATTTTGTCAAAAAGCCAAATAGGCCCATTAAGCAAGCCCATTAAGTTATTAGTTGATATTATCACTCAAAGACCAGGTCCTAGCCCATTAGTTAGGTCCAAGTGGATTGGGCCTAAAGCTAAGTCCATAGAGTCCAATTTGTTACATTGGGCCTAGTGGCCCAATAAGGCCTTATGGCTCATTTAAGCTTATATATGACTCTTGTTATAATTTTTTGGGTTCTCAAGGTCGGGATACTTTTATTATCAGTATAGTTAGCATCTTTTAAAACTCCCAAGAAGTGGGTCCTTACCACCTCGGGTTTTAGTTACAAAAATCGCTTTACATAGTATAGTGTTCGGGTAGTAGTAAATTTTGTATATTTTATGTTTCGGAAATAGTCTTAATTTTATTAAACGTAAATGGTATATTTGATATCTTTATATTCCTTAGCTCATTATTTAAGTGTACTTTACATATCCAAAACCATTTTTGTACTTAGTTTAATTATACTTATACATATAAATAGTTTACTATATAAAGGTCAAGTTACAAATTCGGACTGAAATCTCACTTTTACCGTTTTTGACGCCATTTTCAAACCGTAAATAGTTTGTTGACCATCCAATTGATTCAGAACCTACATGATTTTATCTAGGTCTCATAGTTTTAACTTTTTAACCAACTCAGTCCGTATAATTGTGCTTTTTATACCTCTATTTACAGCAAGGTCAGAATCCACATAGTTTGGTTTTTGATCATATCTCACTCAGTATTTCACTTTCTAGAAATATCAATTTGCCCACAGTGCCACAAAAAGGATTATCTACAACCTAATGTACTCAAATCCAACCTCAAACCTGTAGAAATTTATAAAACCTACTGTTCATTACATCCCATAAATTTTATGATTATTTTACTTGTTTAAATGGCTATTTTAGCTTTGATTAATCTAGATTCATACACACAAAGCCTATTTTAATCCTTGATCATCATATATCATTCATGTACATATACACTTGGAAATCAAAATAAAATAATATCAAACTTATAAAGTTTTACCACAATAAAAATGATGACGATGATCTAATGATCAAAAGAAATATACAAGACTTCAACTTCAAGCTTGATCTCCACCCATATTATTCTTGATCACTATTTTCTTTACCCAATAGACTTTATAAAAAACTTGGTATAATCTTCAGCCCAATTGTGTTATAACCTTCTTGAAAAATCTTTAATAACCACCAAAATGCAAGGATTACACTAGGTATTCATGTTTACTAGTGTGCTTATTATTTGATCTTTAAAATTTTTATGGATTGGTGTTTTTGTGAGCTAAATGTGGCGTCAATATGGAGAGGGAGAGAGAGCAAATCAGATTTTTGAGTGTATAATATGAGTTGTGTGTGTGTTTGATGGTCAAAGTGAGCTTATATAAGCTTGGACAAAAAATATGCCAAGTGTTTAGACATGAAGCAAGAATCAACACCAAGGGGACAAGGGTAAGATTATCCTAGGTTGACGCGTGCCAAACTCTAGTCGTTTTGCATGAAGTATGCAAGATTATATCTCGTGGAGGTCATGAAACAATAAAGCATATGACCAAGACATGCCGGGAAATGATCCCGGTTGCCACCATGACAAAAGATATCTTCACGAATGATTTCACCTCAAGTCTTCATATTCGTTTGAACTTCTCGAGTTTAAATTTGGTTTTCATCGACAAAGATAGTTTGACCATGATGGACACGGGTTAGAGGTACCTCTCTTTCGAGTTGAATATAGAGTTTTATTTCATCGAGAGTAGGAGGGGTAGTTTGATGACGACCTCCCGAGGGTACACTAAAGGCCAAATATTCAAGAGACCATTTGTAAGAAAATGAACAATGACCTTCATTAGGAACACCGAGGATTAGAGCGAACTCTTCAAGAGTGTAAGAAAAGAACTTGTTTTGAATGGTGAACTTGACTAACATGTGACCTTCCTGATTATAGGAAAGTCAGAATTGACTACTGATGACATCAAATAACATCACTTTTATAGCATCATTTATCTCATCTAGATTGCTCATTTTACATTAATTATGCATAAATTGATACTTAATCGTTTATATTTGTTATTTGCAGTAAACATGGAGCAATTGGTGAAGTTTAACTAAAAGGCACGGATTCTAGAGCTTAAACAAAGAAATCATCAAGTCTACTGTTCTGACATTCAATACACCGTATCCATCAAGAAGGTACGGCGTATCTATGCCTTAACTTCACAAGCAACCACGTTGATATGAAGACCAATATGCCGTATCCAGAAGACCCTATACGTTGTATCAAAGAACAAGTATTGAAATATTCTGGAATATTATAATCGTGGTCCCCACTCTAAGAAACTCCAATATGCCATCTCCTTTAATACAGCGTATCGACCAAATTCTAGGCCTTATAAATACCGAACCCTAATGACGAATTTTAGTATGCAAAAAATGAAAAACTTATACCGATGACTGAGAAGAAGGCATTAACCACCAGGTTCAACTTTTATAAGAAAAAAGAAGCAAAGAAGGTCTTACAACACTATTCAATCCATAGGAAACCCTTGTAATTTCTATACTCTAAACATGCGTTCGGTTTTTAGTATCGTTCTTAACAGTTTAGTTTACTTAATCGCTCATCTACGACATCTGTATAGTTAATGGCTATTGGCTAATACCTTTAGGTATTAGCCATGTTTATGATAATTTAACGTTTGGTTTATGTTTATCTCGATTGCATCTTATTTGTTGTGTGTTGTTTTATGTTTATCAATTTATACTCGTTTACGTGCTTAAGTATGCGACCTATCATTGAACTGGATCAAGGAATACAAATAGAGCATTAGCCAGATGCCAGGATAACTCTCCATATCGAAAAATTTATATATCTAGAGTAACATGATCAAAAATATTGACCTGTCTTTGCCTTTGGTTTAGTGAACAAGTTAGACTAGCATGTGACATAGGATCAACAAATAACGTTCTGATTCCTTGGGTAAATTTCTGGACAATGGACTATGATGACATCAAATAACGTCACATTTATACCATCATTTATCCCAAATAAGTTACCTACTTTTATATTATTATTTTAAGAATTCGTACTTAATTGCTTAAAAGTGTTATTTGCAGTAATTAAGGAGTGATTTGCGAAGACATGCTAAAAGGCGTATATTTTGGAGCTAAAACGATGATATTTAAAGATTGCATAATTCTGACCAATACGCCATATCCACAAAAATAGATACGATGCATTAGCGCCAACTCTTCACAAGAAAACGCGGTACAAACAATTCCCAATACGGCGTATCACTCTTCTACCATACGTCGTATCCAGCTGGATAGACATTCAAAGATACGAAGATAATTATATTTTAGGAATGAATATTTGATTGATTATAAACTTTGTGCGCACTCCAAGGAAAATACCCCAATACGCCGTATTGGCCTAGCTCAATACGGCGTATCCAGACTTTTTCAAACACTATAAATAGAAGACTCAAAAAACGAGTTTTCAGTGTGCAAAATCATATTCTTCATACCATACACATAAAAGACGATTTTCTAAAGAAAAGAAGAGCAACCAAAGGTCAAGCATCGATCACGATTCCATAGAAGACACCGTGTAATTCCTATACTCTTGTAATCATTTAATTTTTGGTATCGTTCGGTAAAATGTTTAGTTTACCTTGGTTATTTGATCACGCTTGTATAATTACAATGGTTATGGGCTAATACCCTCGGGTATTAGCCATCTTAATGAAGATTTAATGTTTGGTTTGTTTTAAATCGATTTTCTTAATTTATCGATGAGAGTTTAATTATGTTTATCACATGATACTTGTTTACATGTTTGAATATGTGACCTATCATTCAACTAGGTCTAGTTATGCCTAACAAGCGAGCTAGATACTGGGATAGCTCTCCATATCGTGTTTAATATTAGTGGACCAATAGGATCACAAATAATGTTCTGTCTTTGTCTTTAAATTAAGAGCTTAGTTGGACCTGGCAGGTGACCGTAATGTTTATAAAGTATGTTCTGATTAATTAATAAAGATTTGATAGTGTATACCAGTAATAAAATATGTCAAGCATAAGTGGTAATGTCCTGATGGGCTAGGGTTTGAACAAGATCACATTGCTTAATCCCTAGATAGATTATAATTAAAACATGTCTAGGTCTTAGAGATGTCCGCCTAGTTTTAAGAATGATATGCCGCTTCGGAGATAAGTAATCATTTGCACTAAATAAACAAACAAGGCATTTATCAGATTTAATATGGTTAATACAGTTTTATATTATTTGGCTTGTACCGCTCTTTTATCTTTTGATTGTTTTCCTGCATGTTTATTGTGTTTAGAATTGATTATTGTCACCATAAAACATGTGTCAGTCTCTCAGGCTGACAACCCCCGTCTATCGTTAGAAGTGTATATATCATAGGTTTAACAAGTAATTATAATTAACTTAAATAAAGTAATTAAAATATTGATAGAATAAAAGGTTAATGCTGGGATTAAAAGACTTCTTAATGATCTTAGAGTTACTGCTGCTCAGGTTTGTGTTACTACTGCTAAGCTAAGGTTAGTGCTGTTGGTATGTGCTTAAATACACATACCTTTTACCTTTAAAAACGTGTGAAATAAACCAAAAACGGACTTAAAATGCCAAAGATACGCTTGTTTTGCTAAACGTATTGTGCAGGAACGGATAACCAAGAAAAGGACGAAAAACGAAGCCAAAACGACAAAACTGGACTCGGAATGGAAAAGCTGTGAAGGACAAAGCCAAATCAAAGCCAAAGAAGAAGAAAGAAGACTTTGAAGACCCGATCCTAGCCCTTGAACAATCCAATCTCAGCCATTGTACACACAAAACCCACCTAAACCTTATTGGGCCTTAAAAAGCCCAAATCAGAAGCCTAGAACCTTAATGGGCCCTAAACTACGCCCTCCTAGTTGGGGCCTAATTACATAACCAAAGGCCCAATACCAAACCCAAAGCCCAATAAAGG
The DNA here is from genome assembly GCA_026074375.1 of Tanacetum coccineum. Taxonomy (NCBI): domain Eukaryota; kingdom Viridiplantae; phylum Streptophyta; class Magnoliopsida; order Asterales; family Asteraceae; genus Tanacetum; species Tanacetum coccineum. The sequence goes on from BQNB010070504.1 coordinate 15,747, forward strand.
CCCAAAAACAATTTTTTATAAAACCTCAGGGACTGAAATTGTCAATTTTGAAAATGTTTTATAAAGGAAAAGTGTTTTAAAAAAGAGAAGGACTGAATTTGCAAATTTACTAAACTCTTTTCTTCTTTATAAACACAAGGGCTGAATGAAACTGCCATTAGTGAAACCTTCTTTTTTCTTTGTTCTTTTAAAAAACAAAAGGACTGATTTTACCCACTTTTCAACTTTTATAACTATAAAAGAGAAACAAACGAAATGGAAAAGAAGTGAAACTTTAGGGTTCTTTTTGGCTTATGAAACTTTTAAAAACCTGTGAGCTAATAACAGTATCCCTTCAACCCCGTTTCCCGCATCCTTCTAGAACACCCACTCATATATGTAGCCACTCTTTTTCTTTTACCCAGCCTTCCTTAATCCAGTCCAACTGACCCACTTCCATAACCTATAACTGCCCAAGTTGGCAATCCCCCTGCAACCGAGAAATATCAATGGCGGATGGCACTTAAAGGAAACACAAAAGAATTGGAGGGCTAGGATTTGTTGCTGTGCTCCCTCGCACTAAGAACACAATGAAAGAAGGACCTTGGAATTTCTATATAAGCAAGAATACTCAAGCCGACAAGACATATAGTTTTTAGCTTAGCTTTATTTTTATTTAAAATCTTAATTAAATTGTAATTGAAAGTATCAGATCTTGTTTTTAATGTATGGTTACTGTTTTTAAGCAATTTAATGCAAGGTTAAAGTGTATTCTGAAATTTTTAAATTTCAATTGTCACTCTGTAATTGTCTTGTGTTAAAAATTTTTGTTTGGAAAGAAGATCTTGTGTTTTTCTTGTTACTAAACAATTTCACTAGTCCTAATATCAGCTTGTTTTAAAGTAACTTTGAGTTAAACCAAAGAAAAAGTGAATTTTACTTATTTAAAGGGGTGTTTGGTAAAAGCCCAAAATGGGTCGTTTTGGGTGTGGTATGGGTCACAAGCACTCAGCCACCTTTGGCTGAGTGTGTGTGCCTAATTAGACCAAAGAAATCACAATTTTTAGTATAAAATTAGGTTTTTGTGCACTCTTTACTTTCTGTCATAGTTTATAAAGAAAATTTGAGCTTAATAGCTTAAGCTGCTTAGACAGCTTAAGCAATACATTTTTGAGCTTATTTAAGTCACCAAAGATCCTGTTTTTAGTCCATTTATTCTGTTATTAGAGAAAGGACAAGTAAAGTCAAAGTGTTGTCAAATGCATTTTTTGAAAACCCTTGACTTTTAAGCTAAAAAATCAGCAGGATCCAGTGATCCTTAAGCCCTCTTATTTTGGAAATAAGCTCATGGACCACCACTCTAAATCTGTTTGGGGTTGGTTGTGGCTAAAAAGCACAATTGTGCTTATTTGCATAAGCTCAAAAAGCCTTTCAGCCATGTTTGCAGTACCCTGGTGATGAGCACCCAATCTCAGCCTTTTATTTAGCTTATTTTACCTTAGACCTTAGGATTTTTACTTTTACCCATAGCTTGTTTACTAGTCCTTTAAGCTCCCAGGGTTTTTGTTAGCTTAATTCCCTCTGATTAGCTTTTTTAGCTCAAAGTAGCCCTTTTCTTTTTTTTTTTTACAATCAAGTCAATTTAGCTTTTTGCATACTAGCTTTTTTCAGGGCTTAATTAAATAATTTAGCTCTTATTTAGATTTCCTTCACTATTTACGCCTGCCCCATTGAGTTTAGCTTATCTGTTAGCTTAAACTTCAAAGCTAAATAAAGCAAATAAGCTCATAAGCTTAAAAAGCTACTGCAGCCCCAAAAAGCTCATCTTTCTAGCTTATTAAGTTGGATTCAGCTTATGTGCCTTTTAGGAAAAATGTTGCCAATAAGCCCCTGAACAAGTTTCCTGTTTTGACTTTTTGATAATAAGCTAGTTGGACCCTTCTGATCGGGGTATCCACTCAGGGACCATTTGTGTAATGTTACTTTGTAGTTACCTCTGTTTAGTCCCTTTTGTGGTTAGTTTTAGCTTTGTTCCCCGCTTAGTCCTTTTGTCCCTTTATGTTAGTCCCTTAGGTTACATTGTTAGTTTATTTAATTTAATTAATTTAAATTAGGTTTAGATTTAATTAGTTTAATTACTTTTAATTCAAACAGTAACTTTTAGGGCTTTTTATATTTTTAGATTCCTCAACTTTTTCTTTATTTAATTTGATTTTTTTCAGATTTTTTGTAGTTATATTTTCTGTCTTTTTATATTTAATTAGTTTTATAGAGTTTTTAAATCTTAGATAATTCATAAAAACTACAAAAAATTAACAAAAAAAATATTTTTGTTTTTAATCAAATTTTATTTAATCAGTTAGTTTTTATTAAAAATATAAAAATTAAGTTAGGGTAATTTTTGCTTAAAATTCAGTTCCGGGCCCGTTTACGAGCCCGCACTTTTTCGTTTCTTACCGTTTTGTTCGCTTTTTAACTCCGATTTTGAAATTTTTTACATTTTCTTTTAAGTTAGAATATTTTTAATTTATTTAAATTTTAAAATTAATTTTAGGACTTTATTTTTATAATTTTTAGTTTTTAGCTTGCTATTTAATTCCCAATAGTCTATAATTGCATGTTTAATTTAGCTTATTAGTTTTAATTAATTTAGTTAATCATTTTTAGCCTAATTATGTTCCCCGTAGATTTCTTAGGATTTCATTTGCCATTATTTATGCTCCCGTAGTTTGGTTAAGGATTTATCCGTTCTTATAACTATTTTTGTTCCCGTAGTAAATTTTAAGATTCCCTATTGTTCCATTGCTTGTTTCCCGTAGATAATTTTAGTTATCTTTAAATAATTTTAGTTTATTAGTTAAAAAATCAAATCAATTGTTTCTAATTCAAATCATCAATCATTCGTATCGATTTACCTTTCAGGCACGGTTGGGGATTTACGACCGGGGAGGAAAACTCTATACTACTTTCTGGTATCATTGACTCTGGTCTCAGACTGATCCTTACTATATATTTGATATTTTATTATATTATATGTATTTTAAGGTGTAGTCTGAGCCGGATCAATTTTTGGCGCCGCTGCCGGGGAGGCTGTGCAACCGTTTATCGTTACGTTCTGATCAATTGTTTTTGAAACTGTGAATATTTTCTTTTATTATAAAAATATATAAAAAAAAAAAAAAAAAAAAAAAAAAAAAAAAAAAAAAAAAAAAAAGTACAAAAATATTTTTAATTTATTTTTAGTATAATTATCATTTAAAAATCAAAAAAAAAAAAAAAAAAAAAAAAAAAAAAAAAAATTCAAAAATATAAAAACATTGTCCATAATAAAAGAATAAAAATTCACCAACTTGGTAATAATACCAAATATAATATTCTCAATGAGGTATTATCATAATAAGTTCGGTGACTTGTTGGTTCCCAACTCAACAAAAAGATTTAAAAACTTGCCATTTTGTCTCTTACGACCGTACGACTCACCTCGAAAAGTTAAATATATACTATAAAGTGGTAGAAGGAGGGTTGTTCATAAGAACTAGACCCGAAAGGAGAATAAGCTTCGCGCTATTCCTACTCCTACCGCTCACCTGTGAGTGGGGGGACTTTATCTTTTGCGAGCTACCGTGACAGTAAGCTGATTATTTGGTTTAAGTTGTCCTATCTCATTGTCGTTTAAAATCAATTGTGAAAATTTTTGAAAAACCTAAAAAAACAATAAAAAAAAAAAAAAAAAAACAATTAGTGTAAATTTTCTTTTGTACTCTATTTTGTGCATGCGCACTCGTTCACAAGCCGTAGACGTCGAACCACCAAGTTCGACAAACTTTGTTGGAATCATCTAATCTTGAGAAACCTGATTAATACTACCCTAGTTACGATGGCCGATAATCGTTACTATGGCCGGCATTTGCTCGAAGCACCCACTGAGGGATACGAGGATGCGATAGTTATCCTGAAATCACGCTCGAATAACTTTGGAGATCAAGCATGGTCTTCTGGAATCTTCGTTCAAAACAAGCAATTTTTTGGACACGATAAAGAAGACCCACATGGGCTCACATCCGTTATTTCAACAAAAGATCACTTCTACAATGAGATTCCGAAGTACCAAATACGTCGGTTAGCTTATGCTTTTCGTTTTCTCTCGATAGGGCAGGCCGGATTTGGCTAGGAAAAGAACCTCCTCGAGTCGATTTGACACTGGGATGATTTGTTCGAAAATTTATTAACAAAATTACTTCCCGCCCTTCTAAAACGACAAATCACAGAAATGAAATCACGGAGATTTCAGCAAAATTTGATGAGACGTTTTATGTGGCTTGGGATGTTTCAAATGATCTTTTTAGGGGATGCCTCTCATATGGGTTTTCAGATTGATCAACTCGATACATTCTATAATGCCCTTAACTCAAATGATCAAGATTCATTGAACTCTGCTGCTGGTGGTAACTTCTTAGACAAAATGCCTCGAGAATGTTTAAAATTCGGAGAGCACAGTCTAAGGTACGTCAGCAAGGAAAACAAGCTGTTTGTAGCTAAATGTGTACAAGCTTTCAACCCCAGCTATTTCATCTTGATGTTGTGAACTCAAAGTCATGGTTCGGGCATTAATTCTCGATAGAAAGAACCAAACCCCAGCTTCCGCCCCCGTAAAAGCGGTTGAACAAAGTTGTGTAACTTGTGGGGGAGGTCATTCTTATCAAAACTGTCCAGCCACCAATAGCAACATTTACCATGATAATATCCAAGAGTATGTGTCCCAGGCCGCTGCGGCCAATTTCAATCAAGCTAATTCTGGTTATCGACCTCCGATGGTCTCAAATCAAATTCGACCTCCTGGTTTTCCTCTGTTAGACATCTCAGCAAATATTCAAAACAATTTCAAATCGAGAAATAACTTCAATCAAAACAGAGGACAAACAATTTCAACAAGGTCAGATTTATCGACCTCCGGTTCATCAACCAGTAGTTAATCAAACCAGTAGTCATCAGGACCTGTCCTCAGACACCGGTTGTTTGTCAAGAACAGATTTTGAAAGTATATGTCAATAGCCAATGATGCAGTTGTTGAGAAACATGCAAAACCAGGTCAAACCATGCAATCCCAAATGGTCAAATTTAACTGATATGACTTTCAATAATTTGTTATGCTAATTCGAGCTTCTACTTCCGGTTCTGGAACTCTTCCTTGTCCGTAACACTATTACCAACCCTAAGGAAGATTTAAAAGGTATCACTACCCGAAGTGGTGTTACCATCAAGGCGGAAGTCCGTTAATTCATGACACCGAGGTTACCAACGGACACGATGCCTACTACTATAACGGAAGCACCGAAGACGTCCCATACCTCTGTTATTCAATTTCAATCTGTAATCCAATCCTGAGCCCATGTTGCTCCTTTTATTTCCTCAGTTCCTAAAGCATCAGTTCCATTTTCCATCACGAAAGAAATTGATAAACGCAAGGAAAAAGATAACGATTTCCAAATCGAGAAATTCTACGAAATCTTTAGAGATTTAAGGTTCGAGAATAGCTTTACCGATGCCTGACGTCATGCCTAAATATTTGCCTTCGACTTAAAAAAACTTGATTGGAAAACAAGGAAACTTAAGCGACATTGGAAAGGACTCCTTTAAATGAGAAATGTTCAGGGTCATTCCTCAATAAGTTCCAAAGATACTTGGAGACCCTGGCGATTTCTGTTTCCATGGAGAATTTCGGGGTATTACTTACGATGCAACGCCATTGGCCGATCTTGGGTATTGCGAGCATTAATCCATGCCTTTATTCTGTCTGGATGGAAAGATTCTCGCTCTTCCATGATCTAACCCCAACTTGCATGACGTTAGAACTAGCTGATGGTCAATCACTGAAACCAATTGGTATTGCTAAAGGACGTCCGTCTAATGGTGGAATGTTCCATTTTTCCAGTGACTTCGTTAGTTGTTGATTTTGAAACCAGCCCCCGAAGTCCCTTTGATTCTCGGGCGTGTTTCGTAAAAAAAGTCATGCTTTGATAGATGTTTATGGAGGGAGGAATTACCTTTGTGTTGGCAAGGAAAGCTATCTATTTCAACCTGGACAAACTTCACAAATCACACAGCTGATACGACCCATATGACGGCAAACAAAATCGAACGTCATCGAAAGCTTGTGATGGTATTATCAAGCCTGTCCTTAGGATTTTCAAACGTGATCGCGAGTGGCAATCCCACTCCGTACTTTGAGCCGATTGTTTCTACTGCTTCTCAAACTCTCACTCCATTCGGGGCAGTGACTTTCTCTTGTTTGTAAAGAAGCAGATTCGTTTCTTAGCTCTAAAGTTGATTCTCACTTCGTCTGAAGTTGAGCCAACTTATAGGATCCTGAGTGGGGACATCCTGATTCTAGAAGCAATTTTAAACAGTGAACACCACCCCCTCCCAAATCATGGACAAATATGCCTGGAGGTAGGAAAGAACTCAAAATCTGGTGAAGCATAAAACAGTTGAACTTCGTTTAATGGAACCTCACGCAGGTTAACTAAAGGAACTACACCTCATCTTGAATACCGCATTTTTGGAAGGCGACGACAAGTTGCCTGTCATTATTGCTAAAGACTTAAAAGATGAGGAAAAGGCAGCCCTTCTGAAGGTTCTTAAGTCCCACAAGCGAGCCATCGCTTGGAAACTCTCCGATATAAAGGGTGTTAGCCCGGAACATTTGTACTCACAAAATTCTAATGGGAAGCAGGACTATGAAACCATCTGTGCAAAGTCTAAGAAGGGTAAACCAAAAATCACGATGTTATAAAAAAGGAGGTTGAAAACTCCTTGACGCTTGGATTAATTTACCCATCTCGGACAGCCCTTGGGTAAGCCGGTACACTGGTACTAAAAAGGAGGTTATGACTGTACACAATGAAGAGGAATGAGCTGATTCTACTCGATTTGGGTCACGGGATGGCGTAGTAGGTATTGATATACAGAAAATTAATGAGCCACGGAAGATCATTTGCCTTTTCCATCTCATGGAATCAAATGCTCGAGGAGACTAGCATTGGAAACGAAATACTACTGTTTCCTCGATGGCTTCTCAGGTTACTTTCATGATCCAATTGACCGAAAGATCAAGAAAAGACAAACCTTTCACATGCCCATACGGAACTTTTGTTATGTCGCATGCCTTTTTGGGTATGCAAATGCTCCTGGCATTCCAAAGATGTATGATGGGCAATCTTCCACGATATTGATAGAGAAAACGATGGAAGTATTCTCATGGATGACTTTTCCAGTCTTTGGCTGGGACTTTTCAATACGGTGCTAACCATTTAGAAAACTAGCCCATTTGGAAAAGATGTTGAAGCGGTGTGAAGACACCAATTTGTCTTTAAACTGGGAAAAGAGCCATTTCATGGTAAAGGAAGGCATTGTTCTCGGACATAAAATTTCTAAGTCTGGACTTGAGGTTGATAGAGCTAAAGTCGAAGTAATAGCTAAACTCCCTCATCCGACTTCTGTCAAAGGTGTCCGTAGTTTCCTTGGGCACGCCGGTTTTTACCGACGATTCATTCAGGACTTCTCAAAAATTGCCCGTCCTATGACTCATTTGCTTGAAAAGGAGACTCCATTTGTCTTTTCTGAAGAGTGTATCGATTCCTTTAATACACTCAAAAGAAAATTGACTGAGGCTCCGATCTTAATTGCTCCCGACTGGGACTTGCCCTTTGAACTGATGTGCGATGCTAGCGACTTCGCAATTGGGGCAGTCCTCGGGCAAAGAAAAAACAAGCATTTTCAACCTATACACTATGCTAGCAAGACTATGAACGAGGCTCAAACTCATTACACTACGACCGAAAAAGAATTACTTGCCGTGGTGTATGCCTTTGAGAAATTTCGGTCATATCTTGTTATGTCTAAAAGCATAGTGTATACTGACCATTCTGCCATCAAGTATCTCTTTGCCAAGAAGGATGCTAAGGCAAGACTCATGCGGTGGATCTTAGCTTATGTAATAAGCTCCTTTGTGTTCTAACAGCTTATTTAGATTATATAGTTAGTTGTCAAGCTTATTAAGCTTATTTGTCCAAAACTTAAAGCCAATTTAGCCTTTTAAGCTTGTTTTAAGTTTTTTGCCATTAAGCCCTTTGTCCCAGCTTATTTAGTTTTAAGCTTTAAGCCTTTTAAGCTTATTTAGGGTAGTGTAGATCCCTTTTGCTTATTTCAGCCCAAATCTTAGCTTATAC
>BQNB010070505.1:0-33098 GCA_026074375.1 Tanacetum coccineum
GACATTTTTAAGTTTACAATAATTAAATGTATAAAAGTATTTTTATAAAAGTTATTTTATAAAAATATTCACTGTTTTAGATCTGAGATATTAAAATAAATATTTTATAAATTATAGTGCTCTTCATAAGGAATCCAAAGACGTAAAACACTCGAAAAACAACTAACACCCATCACGTCCCCATGGCCATTTCACAAATGGGGGATTGACATAGTTGGACCTTTTCGGAGGGTCCCAGTAAAGTCAAGTTTCTAATAGTGGCAATGGATTATTTCACCAAATGGATAGAAGCGAAACCTATAGCAACTATAACGGGAGCCCAGGTTAAGAAGTTTATGTGGGACAACATAGTGTATAGATTTGGTCTCCCGGGAGAAATCATATCAGACAACGGAAAACAGTTCAGGGATAACCCATTTAAAGATTGGTGCGAAAAGCTATGTATCCGCCAGTGCTTCGCCTCCGTTAAACATCCGCAAGCCAACGACTTGGTGGAAAGGGAAAATAGGAGTTTAGGGGAAGGAATCAAGGCACGATTGGGCAAGAAAAACAAAAACTGGGTAGAAGAGATTTCATATGTTTTATGGGCTCACCGTACCATGATCAAGTCCAGCAACAGAGAGACGCCATTCTCGCTGACATACAGGACGGAAGCGGTGATCCCAGTAGAAATTGGCATGCCAACCATGAGAACTGCAGAAGTCGACATGATCAAGAATGATGAAGCCTTGGAAATTAACCTAGACCTTCTAGAAGAGAAAAAAGAACAGGTAGCAATTCAGGAAGCAAAATGCAAAGCCAAGATGGAAAAATACTACAACGCCAGGGTTCGCAGCACAAGTTTTCGTATAGGAGACCTCGTTTACCGGAATAATGAAGCAAGCCGTGCGAAAGATGGGGGCAAGCTTGGACCTAAATGGGAAGGACCATACGAAGTCACGGAAGTATTAGGCAAAGGGGCGTACAAGCTTAGAGACTGCAATGGAAACGCTCTTCCGCGGACATGGAACGTTTGCAACCTTAAGAAATGCTATGTGCATGAAATGTAAGCACATCTCCCGCACAAGATAAAGCAGCAGAGGGGGCACTGTTTGAATTTTCTTATTTGTAATGTCTTTAAAATTTTAATGAATGAAAAGTGAAGCCTAGCTACCTTCACAAACTTTTACTTTTTACTTTAAGTTTCCCGTTTACTTTTTACTTTGCAAAATTACTTAAATATTGCATAAATCGGTAAGACGCACGACCCCGCAAATATTATCCTGAATAATAAAAGAAAGGGTAACCTAACAATAACTCAAGTACATAAGAGGTATTGCAAGCCCGGGTCAGGGAAAATGACCCGCAAGCATTTCACTAAAAATATCATCATAAACATGTAAAATGATATCAAAAGGTAGCAATAGAAACATCAAACTATTAAAGTGTTACATCATGGATATCGTGGCAAAAAGTTACAAACGACTAGATATATCTAAAGTACAAACACCGCTACAAAAAGGCCATATATGGCCGCGGTACACAAAAACAATAAAGGAAAACCAAGAAGCACCACAGTAAGACAAGTTCAGTTAAGAAAGTCACGCTCTAGAGTAGTGTCTAAATCCTCTTTCTTAAATTCAATTGTGGCAGCATTCCCCTGAACATTCCCCTAAGAGTTTTCCTGACCATACGCATGTATAATCTAATAGTCTTTAACGGAAATAGGAGGGATGGAGCTGGCAGAAGCAAAGGTGGTGGATAAGGCCGTTGTAGTACCAGTGGCGCCAGGGACACTGATGGAAGTACTGACCAAACCGACCAGATTTCAGACAGACAAGGGTTTAGACAAAGGAGTCCAAACACCGAGAAGGGCTGACCGTTTCTCTGTAATATTTGCCCTAATCCTCTCCATACAAGAATGAGAAACACTAAGGGCAAATGACAAAGAAACCCCCAAGCACTACTTGATCCTCAGACCTGTGGATAGGAACCTTCAGTTGCTCAATATCATGCTGCAGACTGTCCATACCAGGAGCATCAGCAAGAGGGCTTTCTAGACGAAGTAAGTTCATAACATCCTCAATACTGGCATCCTTGTGAGATTTTAAATTGGCAAGTAAGCGAAAGTCAACCTCAAAGAGCTCTTGTAAGGCAGAATTGAAATCCACTTCCACAGAAGGGTTATAAGCAACAATGTCTGCCAGGCTTCTCCCTGTCCTGCCATGATCAATGCCCACTGCAAGACCATCATGTATCCCTTTCTCAATGGAACGACTAATAGCAACTTCCAAGGCTGTAAGATACTCTGATGAATTTAGGCACTTAACGAGTACAAGCTTCAGGCCATGGGTTAAAAGCTACCTCTGGCCGAATATAGTGGTCAAGAGATGGGGATAGAACTACTCCTCTAAATGATAAGCCATCTTCGCAAGATCAGCATCCAACTTTTCCACCCTCTCATTAACGGAGGCCAGAACATGTGGTCTCCAGCACACGCACCTGCCAAAACAAAGTGTAAGCAGATAAAAGAAAGTAAAAAATAATACACAAGATACATAAGTTCCAGAGCGCATACCTGATCCGCAAGCCCATCGTTTTGGGACTTAAGGGAGGTTACAGTAGCATCAACATCTTTAAGTTCACGACTTTAATAGAAATCAAGAATGGGAGCCCGCACCTTCCCCACTAAGAGATTTTCTTTCATCCTCAAGAGCCATTTTATTCACCTTTAAAGTATCAGCTCATCAACGTGCCACTTGCTCGCACTTCAAAAGCAAAATACCATGGGCACAAGTGAACAACCTCTGCTGCTTACGGCTTCTTGAACATAAAGTTAGCTTTTATGTTTTCAATTTTCTTTATCCTTGGACCTCAACAAGCCAACTTGTTTTTCACACTCAGACTCTAACCTTCTCCTCTCACTCAAAAAATATTAAGTCCGCATCCTCACTTCCGCACTCAAGCAAACCTGACGAGCAGTCCCAACGCTGAACTCTGTAAACAACTCCTTATAATCCATGTCACGGAATCTCTAAATAAACCAGATGAGCCAAATGATCAATAAACTCCCTGGAGGCATTCAAGTTATCCACCAGAGTCGTTAGGAATGTTCCAGTGCAGAACAAAAACCTCATGAAGACTCTCATAATCAACCTCCCGAGACCCCATGGAAAGCTCTTTCCTGGGAAGATGGGAAGAACCCGTGATGTCCTGTCATACCGTTCCTGATGACTCAGAATCATGAAACATTGAGGCATGGACCGGAGTAATAACATTGGTACCAGACTCCGGTTCACGTAGAGGAATGGATGCTAGCGACATGAGTGGTGATAACCTCCTCGGTCATCACGGGTGGAACCACAGCAGACCTGATAAGGGAATCACCTTCAGCTCCGGAAGCATTTGTACTAGAATGGTGGGAAGAATCTGAAGAGCATAACAAACCTTTTAGATGCGCCAATGGTGCGGAGATTCAACCCGGTAATGGACATAGAAACCACCTCTCATGCCAGGGAGTGGCAGAAATAGAAGAGGTGACAAAGGGTAAGCAGCCACAGCCTACACAGAAATCTCACATTCAGAATACTACTGGCACAGTGTTTAGGACAGTATAGATTTACCAAACTAAGCAGCCCCACTTGAAAGTTTTCCCATGATCCTCCCTTAGCTTTTTTGGAGGATGAGAAAAGCCACTAACATCCGTAGCAGCTTGCCTTTTCTTTCGTGGACGTTTGGGTTTCTCAGCAACCACATTATCTTCATCAACAAACCTAACACCCAAAACTATCTCAGCCTCAATTTCTTGACCACCACCAACAACAGAATCTCCTTGATCCGCACCACCACTTTCATCAAACAATTTCTCCATGCTCGCCTCTAATTCACTATCTGCACGATCCGGGGCAATCGGTAGGAGCAGAACTACACGCCCTACGGTGGAATCTAAAAGACGTGCTTCCTCCTTCGTACGCTCCCGTTCCCCAACCTTCACCTTAGTAGGATCCGCCACATGAATGAAAGCAAGAAGATCCATCTCTGCAAAAACAAACAAATAATATAAACAAGCCTAAAAACTACGACTTAAGCAAGAAATAATGATAAACACCACCCGTTTCGTCATCATGAAGGAAAGTAGGATAAGTATCCTCATCTAGAGTGTAATTACGACTCATCCTAATCAAACAAAGGAAAGGCGTAGCCGTAAACATCCAGAACGGAGCCCGGATAAGCGACATAGATTTCATTATGGACACGTGTTATTGGACTTTAAGAGACTTAATTTAGGTAATATAAATGCAGAACACTGGGTAAAAAAATTGTACAAAACTCTTAATAAAGGGAAGTATAAACTTGTTTTGAAAAACATAAACACACAAACTGTTTTGATGCCTACTGTTTGAATTCGTGTGTAAACACATATATTTTACATTTTATTTAATTAGTACTTATCACAAGGATCGTAAGCATATAAAAAACTTGAAAAACTGAGCAATAACGAAGGAGATATGACATTTTTAAGTTTATAATAATTAAATGTATAAAAGTGTTTTATAAAAGTACATTGTATAAATACTTACTATTACAGATCTGAGATATTAAAATAAATATTTTATAATTATAGTGCTCTTCATAAGGAATCCAAAGACGTAAAACACTCGAAAAACAACTAACACCATCACGTCCTCATGCCATTTCAACAAATGGGGCGGATTGAATAGTTGGACCCATGTCGGAGGGTCCTGGTAAATTCAAGTTTCTAATAGTGCAATGGATATTCACCAAATGGATAGAAGCGAAACCTATAACAACTATAACGGGAACCCAGGTTAAGAAGTTTGTGTGGGACAACATAGTGTGTAGATTTGGGTCTCCCAGGAGAAATCATATAAGAAAACGGAAAACAGTTCAGGGATAACCCATTTAAAGATTGGTGCGAAAAGCTATGTATCTGCCAGTGCTTCTCGTTGACATATGGGACAGAAGCGGTGATCCCAGTAAAAATCGGCATGCCAACCATGAGAACTGCAGAAGTCGACATGATCAAGAATGATGAAGCCATGGAAATTAACCTAGACCTTCTAGAAGAGAAAAGGGAACATGTAGCAATTCAGGAAGCAAAAAACAAAGCCAAGATGGAAAAATACTACAACGCCAAGGTTAGCAGCATACGTTTTTGTCCAGGAGACCTCGTCTACTGGAACAATGAAGCAAGCCGTGCGAAAGATGGGGGTAAGCTTTGACCTAAATGGGAAGGACCATACGAAGTCACGGAATCATTAGGCAAATGGGCGTACAAGCTTAGAGACTGCAATGGAAACTCTCTTCGGCGGACATGGAACATTTGCAACCTTAAGAAATGCTATGTGCATGAAATGTAAGCACATCTCTCATACAAGATAAAGCAGCAGAGGGGGTACTATTTGAATTTTCTTATTTGTAATGTCTTTAAAATTTTAATGAATGAAAAGTGAAGCATAGCTACCTTCACAAACTTTATTTTTTTTTTTTACTTTTTACTTTAAGTTTCCCGTTTACTTTTTACTTTGCAAAATTACTTAAATATTGCATAAATCGGTAAGACGCACGACCCCGCAAATATTATCACGAATAATAAAAAGAGGGTAACCTAACAATAACTCAAATACATAAGAGGTATTGCAAGCCCAGGTCAGGGAAAATGACCCACAAGCATTTCACTAAAAATATCATCATAAACATGTAAAATGATATCAAAAGGTAGCAATAGAAACATCAAACTATTAAAGTGTTACATCATGGATATCGTGGCAAAAAGTTACAAACGACTAGATATATCTAAAGTACAAACACCGCTACAAAAAGGCCATATATGGCCACGGTACACAAAAACAATAAAGGAAAACCAAGAAGCACCACAGTAAGACAAGTTCAGTTAAGAAAGTCACGCTCTAGAGTAGTGTCTAAATCCTCTTTCTTAAATTCAATTGTGGCAGCATTCCCCTGAACATTCCCCTAAGAGTTTTCCTGACCATACGCATGTATAATCTAATAGTCTTTAACGGAAATAGGAGGGATGGAGCTGGCAGAAGCAAAGGTGGTGGATAAGGCCGTTGTAGTACCAGTGGCGCCAGGGACACTGATGGAAGTACTGACCAAACCGACCAGATTTCAGACAGACAAGGGTTTAGACAAAGGAGTCCAAACACCGAGAAGGGCTGACCGTTTCTCTGTAATATTTGCCCTAATCCTCTCCACACAAGAATGAGAAACACTAAGGGCAAATGACAAAGAAACCCCCAAGCACTACTTGATCCTCAGACCTATGGATAGGAACCTTCAGTTGCTCAATATCATGCTGCAGACGTCCCATACTAGGAGCATCAGCAAGAGGGCTCTCTAGACGAAGTAAGTCATAACATCCTCAATACTGCAACCTTATGAGAATTAAATTGGCAAGTACGGAAAGTGCAACCTCACAGAGCTCTTGTAGGACAGAATTGAAATCCACATGTCACAGAGGGTTTATAAGCAACAATGTCTGCCAGCTTCTCCCCTGTCCCCTGCCATGGATCAATGCCGCTGCAAGACATCCTTATCCTTTCTCAATGAACGACTGATAGCAGCTTCCAAAGGCTGGTAAGATTACACTGATGAATTTAGGCACTTAACGAGGAACAAGCTTCCAGGCCATGGTTAAAAGGCTCACCTCTGCCGAATATAGTGGTCAAGAGATGGGGATAGAACTTCTCCTCTAAATGACAAGCCATCTCCGCAAGATCAGCATCCAACTTTTCCACCCTCTCATTAACAGGCCTAACATGTGCTCCAGCACACGGCACCTTGCCAAAACAAGTGTAAAGCAGATAAAAGAAAGTAAAAAATAATACACAAGACACATAAGTTCCAGAGCGCATACCTGATCCGCAAGCCCATTGTTTTGGGACTTAAGGGAGGTTACAATAACATCAACATCTTTAAGTTCACGATCTTTAACAGAAATCATAGATTGGAGCTCCGCAACCTTCCCACTAAGAGATTTCTTTTCATCCTCAAGAGCCATGTTTTTCTACTTTAAAGTATTCAGCTCATCAACGTGCACTTGCTCGGCAACTTCAAAAGCAAATACATGGGCACGAAGGTGAACAACCTCTGCTGCTTCGGCTTCTTTGAACAAAAGTTGGGCTTTTAGGTTTTCAATTTCTTTATCCTTGGACCTCAACAAGCCAACTTGTTTTTCACACTCAGACTCTAGCCTTCTCCTCTCACTCAAAAAATATTAAGTCCGCATCCTCACTTCCGCACTCAAGCAAACCTGACGAGCAGTCCCAACGCTGAACTCTGTAAACAACTCCCTAATAATCTATGTCATGGAACTTGCCTAAATAAAACCAAGGAGCCAATGATCAATAAACGTCCCTGGAGCTTCAAGTTATCCACCAGAGTCCGTATAATGTTACCAGTGGCAGAACAAAAACCTCATGAAACTCTCATAATCAACTCCCGAACCCCATGGAAAGCTCGTTTCCTGGGAAGATGGGAATGAACCCGTGATTGTCCTGTCATACCGTTCCTAATGACTGAGAACATGAAACATAGAGGCATGAACCTGAGTAATAACATGGTACCAAGACTCCGGTGTCGTATCGGAATGGATGCTAGCGTACATGATTGGGTGAAAACCTCCTCGGTCATCATGGTGGAACCCACTAGCAGACCTGATAAGGGAATCACCTTCAGCTCCGGGAACATTTGTACTAGAATGGTGGGAAGAATCTGAAGAGATAACAAACCTTTTAGATGCGCCAATGGTGCGGAGATTCAACCCGGTAATGGAATCAGTAGGAACACCACTCTCATGCTCAGGAGTGGCAGAAATAGAAGAGGTGACAAAGGGTAGAGCAGCCACAGCCTCTACACCAGATTCAACATTCAGAATACTACTGGCCAACAGTTGTTTGAGGACAGTAGGAGATTTACCAGAACTAGCAGCCCCACTTGAAGTTCCATGATCGCTCCTTAGCTTTTTTGGAGGATGAGAAAAGCCACTAACATCCGTAGCAGCTTGTCTTTTCTTTCGTGGACGTTTGGGTTTCTCAGCAACCACATTATCTTCATCAACAAACCTAACACCCAAAACTATCTCAGCCTCAATTTCTTGACCACCACCAGCAACAGAATCTCCTTGATTTGCACCACCACTTTCATCAAACAATTTCTCCATGCTCGCCTCTAATTCACTATCTACACGATCCGGGGCAATCGGTAAGGGCAGAACTACACGCCCTACGGTGGAATCTAAAAGACGTGCTTCCTCTTTCGTACACTCTCGTTCCCCAACCTTCACCTTAGTAGGATCCGCTACATGAATGAAAGCAAGAAGATCCATCTCTGCAAAAACAAACAAATAATATAAACAAGCCTAAAAACTACGACTTAAGCAAGAAATAATGACAAACACCCACCCATTTCGTCATCATAAAGGAAAGTAGGATACGTATCCTCATCTAGAGTGTAATTACGACTCATCCTAATCAAACAAAGGAAAGGCTCCGTAAACTTCCAGAACGGAGCCGGATAAGCGACATAGATTTCATTTGGACAAGTGTTATGGACTTTTAAGAGACTTAATTTAGGTAAGATATATGGCAGAAAACTTGGTAAAAAAATTGTACAAAAGCTCTTAATAAATGGAAGTATAAAACTTGTTTTAGAAAACATAAACACACAAACTGTTTTGATGCCTACTGTTTGAATTCGTGTGTAAACACATATATTTTACATTTTATTTAATTAGTACTTATCACAAGGATCGTAAGCATATAAGAAACTTGAAAAACCGAGCAATAACGAAGGAGATATGACATTTTTAAGTTTACAATAATTAAATGTATAAAAGTGTTTTTATAAAAGTTATTTTGTATAAATACTTACTGTTACAGATCTGAGATATTAAAATAAATATTTTATAATTATAGTGCTCTTCATAAGGAATCCAAGGACGTAAGAAACTCGAAAAACAGAATTAAAATGAACAAGTTATGCATTTTGCAAGTTATATACAATTAATTACATAAAAATAGTTTTATAAATTATTATGAATAGTAAAAGTTACTGTTCATCAGTGGATTAAACATTATAAATATAATATTTTGATAGATTTTCTTAATACGAAAACGTGGACATAGGAATCACTAAAAACCGAATTAAAACGAACGAGATACAATTAAAATACGATTTCAATAATTAAAGTTATAAAAAGTATTTTTATAAACTTTCACTTACTGTTACTGTTCATAACAGTACCAAACCATATTACAAATATAAAATTTGATTAGACTTTTCAAATACGAATCCATACATATAAAGAACAAGCGAAACGGATTAAATATGAGTAAGTTATGACTTTTGGAAGGTTACGACGATTAATTATATAAAAGTAGTTTTATATAATTTTATAAAAACAATTAAAACTACTGTTCATCAGGGGCATAAATATTATAAATATAATATTTTGATATATTTTCTTAATACGGAGCCATGGATATAAATAACGTGAAAAACGGAGTTTAAACGATAAAGATATAAGGTTTATAAAACCGTATGCACTATTTTTACTTTTGTGCACTATTTTATAAAAACAAATAAACTAATTATATAATGTCATTATATAATCAATAATAATATTAAAACATGTAATACTAAAACAGATAAGCGTGTGTGTGTTTTCTTTTTATGCGTAATCACAGCCCAATCATTTTTTACCAATTAAAGAATGGTGACGGTGGCGATTTTGCCGGATTTAACCAAAAAATACCCAAATCTGGGTGGAGCTGTTGGGGTTGTAACGAGTGTCGGGGTGGTGGTTTTGTGGCAGTGGTGGTGTTTTACTTTTTACTTTGCAAAATTACTTAAATATTGCATAAATCGGTAAGACGCACGACCCCGCAAATATTATCACGAATAATAAAAAGAGGGTAACCTAACAATAACTCAAATACATAAGAGGTATTGCAAGCCCAGGTCAGGGAAAATGACCCGCAAGCATTTCACTAAAAATATCATCATAAACATGTAAAATGATATCAAAAGGTAGCAATAGAAACATCAAACTATTAAAGTGTTACATCATGGATATCGTGGCAAAAAGTTACAAACGACTAGATATATCTAAAGTACAAACACCGCTACAAAAAGGCCATATATGGCCGCGGTACACAAAAACAATAAAGGAAAACCAAGAAGCACCACAGTAAGACAAGTTCAGTTAAGAAAGTCACGCTCTAGAGTAGTGTCTAAATCCTCTTTCTTAAATTCAATTGTGGCAGCATTCCCCTGAACATTCCCCTAAGAGTTTTCCTGACCATACGCATGTATAATCTAATAGTCTTTAACGGAAATAGGAGGGATGGAGCTGGCAGAAGCAAAGGTGGTGGATAAGGCCGTTGTAGTACCAGTGGCGCCAGGGACACTGATGGAAGTACTGACCAAACCGACCAGATTTCAGACAGACAAGGGTTTAGACAAAGGAGTCCAAACACCGAGAAGGGCTGACCGTTTCTCTGTAATATTTGCCCTAATCCTCTCCACACAAGAATGAGAAACACTAAGGGCAAATGACAAAGAAACCCCCAAGCACTACTTGATCCTCAGACCTATGGATAGGAACCTTCAGTTGCTCAATATCATGCTGCAGACTGTCCATACTAGGAGCATCAGCAAGAGGGCTCTCTAGACGAAGTAAGTTCATAACATCCTCAATACTGGCATCCTTATGAGATTTTAAATTGGCAAGTAAGCGAAAGTCAACCTCACAGAGCTCTTGTAAGGCAGAATTGAAATCCACTTGCACAGGAGGGTTATAAGCAACAATGTCTGCCAGGCTTCTCCCTGTCCTGCCATGATCAATGCCCGCTGCAAGACCATCCTGTATCCCTTTCTCAATGGAACGACTGATAGCAGCTTCCAAGGCTGTAAGATACTCTGATGAATTTAGGCACTTAACGAGTACAAGCTTCAGGCCATGGGTTAAAAGCTACCTCTGGCCGAATATAGTGGTCAAGAGATGGGGATATAACTACTCCTCTAAATGACAAGCCATCTCCGCAAGATCAGCATCCAACTTTTCCACCCTCTCATTAACGGAGGCCAGAACATGTGGTCTCCAGCACACGCACCTGCCAAAACAAAGTGTAAGCAGATAAAAGAAAGTAAAAAATAATACACAAGATACATAAGTTCCAGAGCGCATACCTGATCCGCAAGCCCATCGTTTTGGGACTTAAGGGAGGTTACAGTAGCATCAACATCTTTAAGTTCACGATCTTTAACAGAAATCATAGATTGCAGCTCCGCAACCTTCCCACTAAGAGATTTCTTTTCATCCTCAAGAGCCATGTTTTTCTACTTTAAAGTATTCAGCTCATCAACGTGCACTTGCTCGGCAACTTCAAAAGCAAATACATGGGCACGAAGGTGAACAACCTCTGCTGCTTCGGCTTCTTTGAACAAAAGTTAGGCTTTTAGGTTTTCAATTTCTTTATCCTTGGACCTCAACAAGCCAACTTGTTTTTCACACTCAGACTCTAGCCTTCTCCTCTCACTCAAAAAATATTAAGTCCGCATCCTCACTTCCGCACTCAAGCAAACCTGACGAGCAGTCCCAACGCTGAACTCTGTAAACAACTCCTTATAATCCATGTCACGGATTTGCCTAAATAAAACCAGAGGAGCCAAATGATCAATAAACTCCCTGGAGGCATTCAAGTTATCCACCAGAGTCGTTAGGAATGTTCCAGTGCAGAACAAAAACCTCATGAAGACTCTCATAATCAACCTCCCGAGACCCCATGGAAAGCTCTTTCCTGGGAAGATGGGAAGAACCCGTGATGTCCTGTCATACCGTTCCTGATGACTCAGAATCATGAAACATGGAGGCATGAACCGGAGTAATAACATTGGTACCAGACTCCGGTGTCGTAGCGGAATGGATGCTAGCGACATGAGTGGTGATAACCTCCTCGGTCATCACGGGTGGAACCACAGCAGACCTGATAAGGGAATCACCTTCAGCTCCGGGAACATTTGTACTAGAATGGTGGGAAGAATCTGAAGAAATAACAAACCTTTTAGATGCGCCAATGGTGCGGAGATTCAACCCGGTAATGGAATCAGTAGGAACACCACTCTCATGCTCAGGAGTGGCAGAAATAGAAGAGGTGACAAAGGGTAGAGTAGCCACAGCCTCTACACCAGATTCAACATTCAGAATACTACTGGCCAACAGTTGTTTGAGGACAGTAGGAGATTTACCAGAACTAGCGGCCCCACTTGAAGTTCCATGATCGCTCCTTAGCTTTTTTGGAGGATGAGAAAAGCCACTAACATCCGTAGCAGCTTGTCTTTTCTTTCGTGGACGTTTGGGTTTCTCAGCAACCACATTATCTTCATCAACAAACCTAACACCCAAAACTATCTCAGCCTCAATTTCTTGACCACCACCAGCAACAGAATCTCCTTGATTTGCACCACCACTTTCATCAAACAATTTCTCCATGCTCGCCTCTAATTCACTATCTGCACGATCCGGGGCAATCGGTAAGAGCGGAACTACACGCCCTACGGTGGAATCTAAAAGACGTGCTTCCTCCTTCGTACGCTCCCGTTCCCCAACCTTCACCTTAGTAGGATCCGCCACATGAATGAAAGCAAGAAGATCCATCTCTGCAAAAACAAACAAATAATATAAACAAGCCTAAAAACTACGAGTTAAGCAAGAAATAATGACAAACACCCACCCATTTCGTCATCATGAAGGAAAGTAGGATAAGTATCCTCATCTAGAGTGTAATTACGACTCATCCTAATCAAACAAAGGAAAGGCTCCGTAAACTTCCAGAACGGAGCCGGATAAGCGACAAGGACCGCGTAATCATCCCCCCTAAATTTCGTTGGCTTCAGAAAAGGGTCTCTAGAAACATTTTTATCGGTATGCCACGGAAAGGAGGCAGGACAAGCAAAAGAATCAACCCAAAAGAAATGGTCATTCCAGCGTTTTATTGAATCTAAAGCTTTTGTATAACACATAACATCACTGTCCAGACGCTTACGAAATGACATCTACCCTTTATTCTTAGAATTCACATAGAAACAGCGAAATAAACTAACCGTTGGCTCAATACCATGAACGCGGCACAAGATCCCAAAGTGAGAGACCTTGGCCGCTGCAATAACGGAAAGTTGGGATAGATTGATACGATAATATCTAAGCACGTTAATAAGGAAGGTGGAAAGAGGCAATCAAAAGTTGGCATACTCAAAAAACCTAGTATATACACCTATTTTCCAGCGGGCATTTCATGTATTGTTTGATTATGGCTAGGCAATTGCCGATAAACATCATCAGGAATATGGAAAGTTTGATAAAATGTATCAAGACCCTTTTGGGTAAGAACATATTTAATATCCGTAATATTGCTCATGTTTACAAAAATAAGCAAGGATCAAGGCCTAACCTGAAAAGTCTAAAAGCCACGAAGCAGGAGAAACAGTTAAAAAACTTGAAGAATTTTTAACAATGGCGGTAGTAGTATGAGAAGAGGAAAAGGAAATAGTGAAAAATTAATCGGGCATTTATACCCATGGTATATTTAATTCAAATTAATTCCAGATGAGTACACGTGTCCATAACGTCCGAGTTAACGGATAAGATTGAAAGTAAAAAATGGTGATGACAGTTCGGCAAGTGGGCCACACAGTCAAATCAGTCAGAAGACGAAAGGCCAAGAAGAGTCTACATCTTTCACCTAACAGGTACAACGAAACGTCACGGATAAGTTTTTCTTTACGGAAGAAGCAACTAGTCGCGGAAGAAGTAAATAGCCGCGAAAGAAGGAAATAGCCACCGAAAAAAGAGGAGTGTCACGGAACCCTAGTCTAGTAACATTTACTACGCACAACAGGCAACGCCGCACGCAGCAAACAAACTAGACTGGGGGGACTTGATGACGTATAACATGAATAGCAGGCTTATTGGGCTTAATTCATACTATACACATTTGGGCCCAGGCCTAACACAGCAAAACATACGAGCTGCCACTAAGTCCAGAGACAAGTTGGCTGTGGCCCAGATGTTTTAAGACGCACACAGACAAAATACTTCCGTAACACATACGCAGAAGGCGATCTGTGTTCGCAACCACGATTACAAGGGGATCCTTGCCCGACAAGGGTCCCACTTTGGCCACTAACCATCATAAGTGAAATACTAGGAAAACCTAGTATCAGGCTCACCTATAAAAGGGGGTCTCTGACACTTCAAAAAGGTACAATCTTCCAAATACACATTTACACACACTAATTCTGACATTCTCTGACAACATGGTTACTTACTCTTACGCCGGAGCTTAATCGTGGGGTCCGTCCTCACGGTAAGACTAACGGTCTTCTCTTATTTGTGCAGGAGATCATCTTATCACTTGATTTAGTACAAGATCCAACCCATTGAAGACTTATTAGGCAAGTCCAGTAAGCAACCTCCAAATCCATCACTTGCCCATCACACTTTTTGTACTAACACTTAACGAATTCTATATTGTTAAAAACACAAATTTAAAAAGGTAATGAACAAAAAACATTAAAAGGAAAAATGTGTATCACGTACAATGTTAGATTTGGCTGATTTCTTTTGGGTTACTTTTTGGAAAATATTGCCATACTTGTCCACTTAAAATTGTCCTTTGAATCAATATCTTAAAATGAGCTTCGTTGTGTTTCGGCTTATATTTTCATAAGCCTCGATTTTTGGCTTATTTTGAGACTTGTGAGCTTATATAAGTTTTATTATTGTATGATAAACTTAAATAAGCTCGTAAATATCAGAATAAGCCAGAAAATGAGACTTATGAAATATAAGCCGGAATCAAATAAGCCCATAAGCCCGCATATAAGCTTAAATAAACGCCCCTTAGTGTAATAATAAACCAACTTCACCAACATAACATACTTCACTTAAATACAAATATACCCAGCAAAAACAAATCAATGAACACACACATATACAACAATCCTCCAAGACTCGGTCGTCTAGACGACGGAGTTCTCCCTTATTTCATTGAAGACATGTGAGTGTAGTAAGGTAGCACACGTGCTATTTTGCCAGCAAGGACGAAGACCGAGTTTTCCTTGTTTCATTACGTATGGTCTTAGCTTGTGGAAAATTTTAAACTTTGTGCAAATTAAACGAAAAAGTATGATATATGTAAATTACAGAGTAAACGATTATATATAGAGATGTAATTTAAGTAAAATGAAAAGATCAGTTTCAGTTCTTACAATACCAATGCCAACCACTCGAAAGAAAATGAAATTACATCACCCTTTATGGTGTTCAAAGGACATGAGACATAAAAGTTGTCGTAATCATTTTTACAATGGTGTTTCCTGTTTGGAATTAATACACCAGTGTAAGAGATCGAGTAGTCTTATTTAATGTGATCGAAAGTTTTATTTACATGTGTGTTATGTTGGGATTTTACATCTATTTAACCAATTAAACATATCATGAGCACGCAGCGAAAAGATCAATCACGTATAGAACTTATAATTAACAAGGGATTGAAGATGTGTACCTTTTAGCAAGAAACGTTACACTGCTTTTAGCAATAAACGTTAAACCGTCTTCAATATACGCGTGTGTATAACACCACGCAAAACCACCAAGGATCAAAAGAATAATCCCTTTAAGTTTACACACACAATACGTTCTTAGCAAACCACGTTTATGCTAGTACTAGTAGTGTTTAACCAAACGATCTCTTCTTCGTCTTTGAATCAATCAACACACGAAACACCTTCACATATGTGGTTTAAAACCACAAAATCGAAACCCTTGAGGGTTGTAGGGTTCGATCCCACAAGGAAGAAAGAAAACCGAAACCCTTTTGAGGGTTGTGGGATCGGACGAACAAAAGAGGAGAACAAGGAGAGATTTAGGGTTTTTTAGGTTTCAAGTTATGAGCTCCCAAGGACCCTAAGACCTCCTTATATACTCCTCTCAAATTGGCTTACAAGCAAAGTCCCCCACCTTCTCATGAGGAGGTGGTTCGACCGACTATAAGGAAAGAGTGAGAAAAATCAAACTTTCCTTTTTCCTGGTTTTGCATATTAGTCCTTTAACTATTAACAACTAATATTTATTCTTGTTAAACTTTTAACGATCGTTTGTTAAACACTAATTAATATATTACATTAATATATTAAAATATTATTCTACATATTAACATGTGCGTCCCCTTAGGCTCAAATAAATTCTGGACATATATAATTTATATTTGTTCATATTCCAACAGCTCCCACTTGGACATGTATAAATTATATAATAACATTGGTAAGCGTCTAGCAACACGCCAATGCTCCCAGAAATATTCGAGTGTGGTTTCATAAAGACACGGACAAATGATTTATGAATTTACAATCCCTTTGTTTCCGATACCGTGTTAAAAATGGATATGGATCAATGTCATTCCATTATTTAACGATTCTGTTTCTTGTATATGTAACTAATCAAGATTACCGAAAATCAATGAGACATTTCTTCATCAGTTTTCAGGTACGGTCATACACACATCTGATTAATTCTACGAGGGGCCTAGTCGCATAATTCTTCAACTATTGAAGGAACAAATTCTATATTGACTACAGGTGTCAAGTCATCATTCTTCAAAATCACTTCGGAAATAGCCCTTATTAGTTATCTATTTTTCAGGATAACTTAAACTAGATCAAGAAGGATTATCCACATACGCAAGACCTACTTGCATCTCAAGCCTAAGGATTTTGTAAATAAAATCACTTACAATATTTACTTAATGACGACGATCTATAAAGTAATATTCTTGTGTTGGGAAAATCCAATATTCATCTTATGAATATCATGTGAGTTTGGTGGACATATCCTTAATATCTAAAATATCACCAATCACTCAGAATTGTCTTAATTTAACAATATTCTCATATTGTTAATCGACAACAGATTAATTTAGAATAATAGCTATTATTATTCCTGGATTTAAGCATGCAAATATATGACACAATTTAAGATAAAAATAACAAAATACCAAGTATCATTATCATAAAATAAATTGTTTAAACATCCCTTATCCAAATACAAAACACAGATCTACATGAAACTACTAGCTAAACGAAGTCCCATGCTTTTAGCATGTTGAGTAAACTTTCCTTTCGGTAAAGCCTTCGTAAAAGGATATGCTAGATGGTTATATGTGTGAACTTTAAGAAGGTTACTTCTATGGTAGTGTTTGGCGCCTATTTGAACCCCTGGTTCGTTTTAGATAAGAAGTGCGGCTGAATTGTCACATAACATCTTAATTGGTTTGTTTATTGTTGGTACTATACCAAGCCCTGAAATAAACTACCTAATCCAAACAGCTTCCATCTCCGCTTCTTAAGCAACTATGTAATTCAGCTTATGTAGCAGGCATTCTAGTAGTATTTTACTTGGAGCTTTTCTAGTCTACTGCGCTTTCGTTCAAAACGAAACGTATCCTGTCAGAGGTTTCATATCATCTATATCGGTCTCAAATCCAGCATTGCAATAACAATCAACTCGAAGTTCAGCTTCCAGATTTCCACCATAAACCAAGAACATATCTTTAGTATTTCTTAAATACTTAAGAATATTTTTCACAGCAGTCCAGTGAAGTTCACCAGGATTCTGTTAAAACCGGCTTGTTATATTTTGCGCGAACGCAACATCAGGTCTAGTGCATCTTACTGCATACATAATGGATCCCACAGCCGAAGCATAAGGTACATTTTGCATACGCTTCACCTCTTCAGGTGTTGAAGCACCTTGTGTTTTGTTCAAGTCAAGTCTTTTAGGAATATGACCACGTTTGGAATTATCCATTTTATATCTCTTTAAGATCTTATCCATGTAAGCACTTTGACTAAGTCCAATCAATCGCTTTGACCTATCTCTATAGATTTTGATTCCAAGAATAAATGTTGCTTCCCCCAAATCTTTCATAGCAAAACACTTTCCAAGATAATCCTTTACACTTTGTAAACTTGGAATGTGATTTCCCATGATAATTATGTCATCAACATATAAGATGAGGAATGTAACATTACTCCCACTAGCCTTTTGATATACACATGGCTCATCAAGATTTTGAGCAAAACCAAACTTTTTGATTTCCTCATCAAATCTTTTATTCCAGCTTCTTGATGCTTGCTTAAGACCATAAATGGATCTTTGAAGCTTGCATACTTTTCTGGGATGTTTAGGATCAACAAAACCTTCAGGTTGTACCATATAAATGTCTTCATCAAGATAACCATTTAAGAAGGCAGTTTTGACATCCATTTGCCATATCTCATAATCATAGAACGCCGCTATAGATATGAGAATCCTAATAGCTCTAATGTCAGCGACGGGTGAGAACGTTTCTTCATAATCAACCCCGTAGAGTTGAGTATAACCCTTTGCTACAAGACGAGCTTTATAGGTGTGTACAATGCCATCCATGTCAGTCTTTTTCTTAAAAATCCACTTACTCCCAACAGTCTTACAATTAGGAGGAAGATCGACCAAGACCCATACCATATTGTCTATCATGGATTGTCTTCCTAAGTACCGACAACCATCTATAGTATTATCTTGTGTATTTATGTGATTCCGGATATTGTGTAATCCGATATTGTGAAACACACACACACACACATAAATCCATAAACTTTTCATCTTTAATCAAAAACTCTTGAAGATTTGTTGAAGGTTTGATCATTTGTATCATTCGGGTATATGTTAAACAACATTTGGGTTGTATTAGTCTTGTTCATCTTCCTAAAACCTTCAAACTTTGTAAGTCTTCAAATCTTTTAATAACTTGTACTTTCATAATCATCTTGATGCATACATACTAGTTGTACAACTTATTTTGTAAAAACAAAGATTTTAAAACTACGTAAACCTTAAAAGGTTACTTTACGTTTCGAAGATAAATAGAAGAAGTATAAGGAAATCATAGTTTTGTGATCGTGGTTATTTTCGTGTAATAAAAATGGTATGTTATAGCTTATAATATTCGGCTTATGTTAATGAGCTTTTGGAAAGCTTATTTTGATTATTTCGAGCTTATTGGGCTTATTATTTGGTTCAGCCCAAAATAGAAAAAGAAGGGAGAAGTGTTTGTTTAGCTTATTTTGTTTCGGCTTATATATATTAGCTTTTTTTCTAGCTTACTTTGAAAGGACAAATGGAGAACTTATGCGGCTTAATAAATAAGCCCGAATATGATTTGCTTGGGCTTTTATGCCATGTCCCACATCAAAAAGCCTATGAACCGCGAGCTTAACTCATAAGCTTAAGGTTCGGCTTATGTTGTTTTGACTTATTAAGAGCTTATGATAGCTTATTGATGAACCAAAGACTTTATAAAGAGTTTTTATTGATCGAACTTGTGAAATGTAAATTGAAAGTGAGTTTTTATTAAAGTCTATGACTTTGAAAAACATGTAAACACGAACGGGTCATGCCGAAATTTTGTAAGAATTATATACTTAGATTAAATTGTGAAAATATATTTTTATAAAACTTTTCCGAAAAACATATTATTTATAAATGATAAATAATATATACTGAACAATTCGTCATTTTCGAAGACGAATCTATAGATAGTGCTTTTGCTAGATTTAATACTATTATTACTAGTCTTAAAGCTCTTGATGAAGGTTATTCTAGTAAGAACTACGTAAGGAAGTTTCTTAGGGTTCTACATCCTAAATGGAGAGCAAAGGTCACGACGATTGAAGAGTCGAAAGACTTAATGTCACTATCTCTTGATGAACTTATCGGGAACCTCAAAGTTCACGAAATGATCATCAAGAAAGAATCCGAAATAGTAAAAGCAAAAGTTGAAAGGAAATATATTGCTTTAAAGGCTAAGAAAGAATATAGTGATGAAGAGTGTTCGACTTCCGGTAGTGAAGACGAAGAGTACGCCATGGTGGTAAGAGACTTCAAGAAGTTCTTTAAAAGAAGAGGTAGATTTGTGAGGCAACCTCGGAACGACAAAAAGACGTTACAAAGAAGCCGTGATGACAAGAACGGTAAAAGTGATAAAAATGCTTTAGATGCGGCGATCCGAATCATCTTAATGTCCAAAATCACTGAAAGATAAGAACCAAAGAGCTTTTGTCGGAGGCTCTTGGAGCGATAGCGGTGAAGAAGATTATGAGAAGGTCAAAGATGAAACGTGTCTTATAGCTCATGCATCAAGTGAGGTATGTTCTGAATCCTCCTACTTTAGTGATGAAAATTCATCAACTGATGATTTAGCTTTAGACAATGAATATGATAAATTATGCAAAATGAGTCTAAAGATAATCACTAAGAACAAAAGGTTAAAAGCTACTAGAAATAGTCTAGAAAATGAGCTTAGAAAATCAAAAGATAATTTGTCCATACTCGAGAAAAACAAGGGAGTTGATCTCAATTATGCAAACTGTCATGCACTTAAAATTGAGAATGAAAAGCTCAAAGAAGAATCCACTAGATTAAACAAATTTAAAAAGAGTACAAATTGCTTAAATGAAATGTTAAGTAATCAAAAACCCTCCGGTGATAAATTAGGTTTAGGGTTTAATTCATTTGAAGCATCATCTAGTGGAACTAAGGAAATAAAATTTGTGAAAGCTCAAAAAAAGGCGTATTCTGATGGAGGTCCCATAAATATGGGCGGCCCCCTAAATGACCAGGCGGTCCCCAAAATAATTATGAGACCACCACCAGCAACGTCTGGATCTGAGAAAACTGTGTCTTTTCAAAAATCCATTTTGGGTCCTAGACCAAAACACATAATTGTAAACAAAGCCAAAGTTCCCGTTTCTAATGACAATGAAGTTAAACAATTCTATAAGCCATTGTCAAAACCCAGAGTTGGATTTTCGAAACCAAACTTTAGGTCAAAAACTCCACCTCCTAGAAAAGTTAATAATAATTATCCTCGTTCTAAAACACCGCAACCAAAAAGACATGTTGGTCGACAAAACCAACCTCATGGCTTTCCCGTAACTTGGAACAACTTTCCACGTCAAAGTTACATGCCATGGGAAATGTGTCTTCCATTCTCACATCCCAACCAATTGCATCAAATGCAAGGGATGTTTGGCACTAACAACTTTGGACCCATGAGATATTGGGGACCAAATGTTTGAGTTATTGTCTTATATAAATAGATATGCCTTGGAGTCGACTTGGAGCCCGACGAATGGATCAAGGATAGCGGATGCTCTAAACATATGACGGGCAACCGAAAGCTCTTCTCCACTTACAAGGCATACAATGGAGGTAACGTCATTTTTGGTAGTAATCTTCGCGGTAACATCATTGGCAAAGGTACGATTTCTAATGACTCTCTCAAAATAGATAATGTAGAACATGTTGATAACTTAGGATTTAATTTGCTAAGTATAGGACAAATATGTGACAATAAGTGTAGAGTAACTTTCTCTGAACATGATAGTGAAATCACTAAGGACGGTAAAGTCATAGGTAGAGGTATTAGGAAGAAAGGCTTATATGTGATGAAATTAGGAAATAAGCCAAAGGATCAAATTTGTCTAACAACGATTGATGAAAATTCCACCTTGTGGCATAGGAGATTAGGACACGCAAATATGCGTCTCATTCAATCGTTGGCCTCTAAGGAATTAGTTAGAAACCTACCTAAGCTTAAGTTTGATCAACATTTTTGTGATGCTTGTAAAATGGGAAAAATTGCTATCACGCTAGCCTCACAAGGTTTGAATGTAGTCTCAACGATAGATGCTTAGATTCTCTATATTGATCTCATCGGGGTCCATCCGCCGTACGGAGTTACGGAGGAAACCGTTACACCCTAGTCATAGTAGATGACTACTCTAGGTATACTTGGACTAGATTTCTTAAGGATAAAACCAAAGCTTTCGATCAATTCGAAATATTTAGTAGGAAAATCCAAAACCAATTAGGTTGTTCAATAGTGTCAATAAGAACCGACCACGGTAGAGAATTTGATAATGAGGTGCAATTTGGAGAGTTTTGTAATGCCAATGGTATTACACATAACTTCTTGGCTCCACGCACTCCTCAATCAAATGGCATGGTCGAAAGGAAAAATAGGACACTTCAAGAAATGAGTAGGACTATGTTGAATGAGCAATCGTTACCACAAAAGTTTTGGTGTAACGCTGTAGATACTTCAACATACATTCTCAACCGAATTCTCATTAGAGCCATTCTAGGAAAAACACCTTATGAACTCTTAAGAGGTAGAAAACCTTAGTAGTTATTTCTAGAGTGTTTGATGCAAGTGCTTCATTTTGATCACAAAAGACTACCTTAACTAGTTTGACCCAAAGGTCACATGAAGGGTCTTTTTAGGTTATTTCAAAATAGTTAAAAGCCTACATCTCCTAAACAAACACACAAATAGGAAAGTCATAGAATCACCTTAACGTGACATTCAATGAAACTCCTCCACCCTCTAAGATATCACCCTTAGTGGATGATGACTTAGATGAAGAAGATGCAATTAAGGTCACCGAAAAGAAAAACCTAGAAAATGACATTGTGGATGAAACTTTAGAGATCGATGAAATATTTTTTTTTTTTTTCTTTTTTTTTTTTTATTGTTTTTCTATTTTTTTTTTTTTTTTTTTTTTTTTTTTTTTTTTTTTTTTTTTTTTTTTTTCTTTTTTTTTTTTTTTTTTTTATTTTTTTTGTCACCGTTAAGGAATCTAGGGAACCATACATTAGTAAATGTCCATAGAACCTTATACCAAAGACCCTTACCCGAAACTAAAGTAACTTCTTTTGTTTTATTCAACTATATAAACTAAGATGTGAATGAAGAGTTAGGTGATGAAGTTAGGATGTCGTCATGCAAGAAGAATTAAATTAATTCGTTGCTAATGACGTTTGGGAGTTGGTTTCTCAACCTAGGAATATGAAAATCATAGGAACTAAGTGGGTATTTAGAAATAAGTTAGACGAGAACAGTATTGTTTCTCGAAATAAGGCTAGGTTAGTTGCTCAAGGCTACAACCAACAAGAGGGCATCGATTATGATGAAACTTATGCCCTGGTTGCTAGACTTGAGTCCATTAGAATATTATTAGCTTATGCTTGTGCCTTAGATTTTAAACTATTCCAAATGGATGTAAAAAGTGCATTCCTGAATGGTTTTATCAATGAGGAGGTATACGTGGCACAACCCTCCAAGATTTTCATTGATTTTCGAAAAAACCTGAATCTTTGTTATAATAAACAAAGCTTTTTATCGGTCTTAAACAAGCACCCAAAGCTTGGTATGATAGATTAAAAAGCTTTCCTTATTAAACATGAATATAAATGTTCAATGGTAAATAACCACTCTTTTTACTAAGAAAGAAAAGTTCAAATCTATTCCTTGTTCAAATTTATGTCGATGACATTTTATTAGGGTCGACTTATCAAGACATGTGTGATGAATTTGCCAAAATCATGCATGACGAGTTCGAGGGATGGAGCATTGATGGTGACTTATCTTCTTTCCTTAGATACAATAAACAAAATTGAAGATGGTATTTTATTTAATCATCTAAGTATATAAAACGAATGCTAAGAAATTTTGGTTAGAGGATTCTAAAACCAATAATAACCCCCATGTCCTCGATACAGTCATACATACTCACATAATACCCAGCTGTAGCAGTTGTGCAGTCGGGTAGATAGTACCAAGTACTTGAGGCTTGTAGGTAGTTATTTATACCTATCGGCAAGTATGCAGATATCATGTTTG
Source organism: Tanacetum coccineum (assembly GCA_026074375.1). Lineage (NCBI taxonomy): Eukaryota > Viridiplantae > Streptophyta > Magnoliopsida > Asterales > Asteraceae > Tanacetum > Tanacetum coccineum. Next base: position 23,805 of record BQNB010070505.1, read on the forward strand.
TTCTGCTTTGTGCTACGCTTCCAAGTGGCTCATAAAAACCTCTCACTTAAGCGGTAAAGGTATCTTTGTATACATTAAAGGCACTACGCACTTAGGATTATGGTATCCTAAGGGGACCGGCATAGAAACTGTAGTATATGCCGACTCTGATCATGCGGGAGATTATGTGGACTGAAAGAGCACTAGCGGTATTTGTACGTTTGTGGGATGTTGTTTGCACTTGGTTCTTCGACAAAACAAAACCGCTCTTGTTATATCCACGACGAAGCTGAATACGTAAGCGCGGAAAGGATGTCAAATGGCACTATGGTGGAAACACAGCTCTTATCGACTTTTGACGTACGACTCGAGACGTTCCATCACTGTGCGACAACAAAGGCGCGATTGACCTTAGCAAAAACCCAGGTGCAACATTCTCGTACCAAACACATTGAAATACGTCACCACTTTCTTCGTGATAATGTCCAAAAAAGGAACATATCTCAATCGAAAGGTCGTCCGGTTCGACAACATAGCCGAATCTTACTACAAACCCTTTAAACGTGAATCGTTTAACTATCTACGTCTTGGTTTAGGAATGATGGAGCACATTCCATAAACCTTATGTGTCCGCTTCTCCTTCTTCTAGTTTCGATTCTAGTCCGTGTTCCATTCTGTGTCGTGACAACTTGAATACTTCATCCGAAGTACTTTAAGAATTTTTAATTCGTGAAATGCAAATTAAAATGTCACTCCTCTTTGTTAAATTTTCGTCAAAAACTCAAGTCCAATACCCTTTACTGAGGGCGGGCCCCATATAGGCGGCCCCCATATAAGAGGCCCCCCAATATATTTGGGACCACCAGGAAATATGGGACCGCCATCAGCAGACCATAATTTGGAATACTTAAACAAAATTCTTCAAAACATAAAAACAAACACTCCTTTATCAGCTGCCATTGACGAACACGACCCAAAACCCACCAAAACTCAAATTCAACCATTAAAACATCAATTGAAGATCAAATCAACATTAATAATTAATCCTAATATCACAAAGATCATCAATTGTAAGTCATTTCATCTGTTTTCTTTCAATTTGAGTTTAGGGTTCATGATAAACACCAAAAATTGAAATTGGGGATTTTTGTGTTTACTTTTAATTGTGTACAATTAAGATAACTAGGATACAATGTATAACTAATATGCTTCCCGTAGATATAGAATTTGCATACATTTGTGAATTTGTTGAAAAATTGATTTTGAACCAAAACCCTAATTTTATTTTCAAATCACTCACGTTAGGAACATAATAAAATTATTATTATGCATTGTTAATCCAATACAAAAATGTTTTCAAATACATGCATAATGATCTCATGAACAAATTTCGAGATACATAATTCATATGTATTTTTCGACTTGTTTGGATGAGCAAAATCAAATTAAGGAGCGTTTGGATTAACTCTTAGGATTTTATATTTAGGTCGAGTTAATCATTACTCCACATTTGTTACATCTAGACACACACTAGAAGAAATGTGCATAACCAACTACAAGTGAAACGGTAATAAAATGTGATTTCGGTTTTGTTTTAGGAATTCATGCCTCGTAAGTCATCCAAAGATCATAAAAATATAAGAGAATACATACCAATGATATCACATGAATACCGTACTCCTATAAAAGAAAAACTAAAAGACCTTGAAAGTCGTTACATTCATGAGGGTCGGGTGGTTTTTGACAACTTTGCGGATCTAAACTATGTTCGGCCTTTGTTCCATTTTGTCGAGTTCGAGTGTCTCCTTGAAATAAATGAACAAATTTGTCCTCGCTTCATTCTCGAGTTTTATAGTCAATATCGAGTCAGTTATTCTGACGAAGGTCAAATGTTTGTCGAATTTTTTATTCAAAATTAATTCTTCTCTTACTCTCTTGAAGAATTTGCTCAAATTCTTGATATACCTTGTGAAGGTGCTTGTGTCTTTACCGATAGATGGAGACTTAATGAGTTGGCATATGGTATCCCTTCGGATGGTCCATATCAAACCAATCAAGTTCCTCAAGTCTTTCAAAACCCACCTAACATTGACCCTCACCTTGAACCATTTTACACCCGTCAAACCGAAATCATCAACCGTCAAGTACAATTACGAGATGAGCAACGTGGTGGAGTAAGGTCAATCGGAAAAAGTCTTAGAAGGTTGTGGAGAAACATGAAGAAGTGAGCAATAAGGGAAATTGCTTTATGACATTATTATCTATATTATTTACTAATCTATTATGTTTAGGTGTTTAATCTTATGCTACTCATTAGTAACTTAGTACTTAGTATGGGCAACTTAGCTTGCCATGGATGATCTTTTGATTTTATCATCCTAAACCAATGCTTGCATGCACCTCGATAGACTCTTTGCTATATATATGATATTATGCATGCTTATCTTTTGATAAAATTTTCCTACATATGCTTCCTTCATAGAACTCAAGATAGTTGATATTGTGAAGTTAGATAATAAGTATTAGATGATTCATGGTGAAATAAGATTGGATGAAAAAGGGAAATTTAGAAATTTTTAAATACAAGCATATCAGGAAATACTGGGCGACCCTCTAATATATATGGGACCGCCGGGTAATTAAAGGACCGCCATCAGAGGTCACGGATTCTTCTACTATGACCTCCTGAATTTCTGTGCAGTTGACCACTATCCCATCTAGGCCTAGCTATAATTTCTGCATTTTGACAAACACTTTTTGGAATCTAAAACTTCAAATCCCATGCCTTACTTCTTCAATCTATCTCTTCCATCTTAAATCACGAACTTTTCTATATCCCTTCATCACTCACATTTTCCTTCACCTCATTCTACCATGAATTCCAAAAATGCTTCCTCATCTAACCCTTTCAAGAAAATCAGACTCACCATAATCCCTCTTAGATAACTATTTATCAACATATCTAGTGATGAAGATATCACCACCACACCTTATCCTACAACAACTTATTTATCTCCAACTCCTCCAAATGCACCATCAAAAACCACATCCACTAATCAAACATCATCAAGTCAAGGGAACACATTTTCTTCCTTTCACTCAAAACTTCAAATTTCACCACCATCTTCACATGAACCAAATTCTCCTCCTCACTTGAACCCTTTGCTTGACAACATTTCGAATGTTCCTCCTAGACCTCTAAATCCTCAACCACTTCAAAGTCATCCTTCCTTGAATATCACACTTTCTTTGTACCCAATCACTCCTCTTGATCACACGCATGACACTACATCACCACCACAACCTCAACCACCTATCATGGGCCATCTTCTTTTCTACAACTATCATGACTATCATGGGTCAACTTGCATATGTTGTTCTCACAATCGAAACCTTTTCTTCACCCTAAGAGATGAGATGAACATCATGTTTGCTCATCTTGAATATCTTTTCATTACCGCAATCACCTCACACTTTCCATCTCCACCTTGACAAATCTCTAAATGTTTTCATAAACGTGTCACCCCAAACCTTTTGCTCAAAAAGTCATTCTCTATGAATCATAAATCATTTAAGACTTATGTAGTATTATTTTTCTTTATCTTGTATTAGCTCTAGTTTTATTTTACATGAATGTATTAGTTGGATGTGCTAGTGTATGAGTTTCTTGTTGGTTGAATGAAACTCTTCTTTTGCTAAATTAAATATAATGTGTTAACTTGAAAGATATTTGTCTTGCACTTGTACTTCTAATCTTGTTTTGTAGCACACAAGGAGGAGTCTTGATATCGTCGTTTTCTTTCTTCCTTCGACAACTCGACGATCATTCTTTTTGAATTCGACAAAAAGGGGGAGAAATTGAACATAACTCATTTAATAATTTGACATCTTTAATTTTATTTAAAATGATTTTATATTTTTTTTTCATCATAAAAACGGGGAGATTGTTAATACAAATAATGTCTAAAAATGTTATTTATATTTTTCGACCTCTCAACATTTTGATAATAACAAAATGTAAAAACGTTTATAATAAAAATAAACGTTTACAAATTATCAAAGGTAAAAAATTTCATTTATAAGATTAGTGATCACTTAAGGTATGAACAAACAAAATAATGTGATCAAGAAAATATTTTTCTCTTAATCCACACTTTTAATTCTACAAAAGTATTTTCTTAAAAATACATTTACAAAATATTTTCTAATTAAAAGAAAAGTTTTATTAAAAACTTAAAATTTGAAATTCAAATTTCCTCCCCCCCCCCAATGGAAGGTTCCGTAACAGATACAACCTTAACCACAAAAAGACAAAAAAGGGAGTGAAGTCTAGTGGCGGCCCCCTTATATATAAGGGACCGCCGGGACCGCCACCAGATGACCGTTGGGATTTCTTACCTATAAATACTTCTTCATTCCCAGCAGAAAAACATTCCTCCTTATTTGCACAGAAATCGCTTCACAGTCTTCTTCTTTCTCTCTCTAACTGTCTTTTCTTAGCAATTGCTAGAAACGCCTCTACATGAAAATGAGCGCGAATAGCGAGATAACGACTAAGGAACCAGTGTACTCTGTATGAATGTCCGTCATCTTCACGTATGTAAAAGAAGTAGAGATTATGTCAGATCTATCAACCCGAGTATATACAGTAGATTCTTATCTTCTGCTCGCGTTTTTCCCCCCTCCTTCAGTAGAAGCTCACACAAAACAACCCACAACCACACCCACCCACCCAACCATAACCCAAAGTATACCCCTCCCCCCCACCCCACCCCACCCCACCCCCCACCCCCCCACCCAGTCTTTTCTTTCTCTCTCTAAACCTTCTTTCTCTCACTAAAACTCTTGATCACTAACATACTTAGATCTTGTTTCAAGTGATCTAATCTCTTCTTCTCATCTCTTCCCTCTCATTCAAGTGCAAGAGAAGAACACTCGTATTCGTCAAGAAACGAAGTGTTAATTAGTGATCTCTCCTCTTTTCTTCTAAGTACCAAACCTCTATTGTATTTATCTTGTGTATTTGTGTGATTCAGATATTGTGTAGATCTGATAGTGTAGATCTTGTGAGTGTGTATATCTTGTGAAGTGGTAGATTGGTTCTAGCTAAGATTAGGACTCGACATTTAGCTTAGTGTCAGAAAATAACGTAAGCGACGTGTAAACGGTTTTCTCCACCTAAAGGGAGCTTGTTGACATAGTGAAATCTCGAGTCGGATACTCGGGGAGTGGAGTAGGGCGAAGAGGTGCTTTGTAGCCGAACCACTATAAAATCTCGATGTCTTGGTTTGGTTGTTTCTTTCCTTATCTCTTTACATTATTATTGTTGTTATTTAGTTTTCGTTTAGATAGTTATTGCTTGTTCATATTGTGATTTGATTGAACATATAACTCGGATCTATACATTTTTGAAAGTAAACTTTTAAATCGTAAAACAAACGTGTAAACTATTCAATCCCCCTTCTAGTTTCTACATTTATTTATATAGATTTTTAGAAGAAAAAAGATTCAAGCTTAAGCAATGTTATGTTTATATTAGGATTCAAGCTTACAAAACCCATAAACTCACAATTTTTTACCCCAATCATTAATAAAGCATAAACCTATTACAAAGTAAGCTACAAAAAGTACTAATTAAAAGAAACACACTTACGAAACCCTTAAAAATCATGAACAAAATAAAGCAAATCAGGGTTCACAAACTTACAAAATGAAACCCTAATAGAATCAAAATAAATATTCGAAATTTTAAAAAACTTACATAAATCTCCGATTGGTTTATATCAATTTTCAGGCGGTGGCTGGACCGATTGTTTCAGTCGGCAAGAGAGAGGAGAGAGAGAGAGAGAGATTTCTTTTGTGTCTGTGTGTTTTCTGTTGGAAGAATGAGAAAACTGTGGGTGGAAGGAAGAGAGGGTGAGAAAAACACATATGTGATACATGTTTGATTAATAAGAGAGAGAAGAAAGCACGGAATACACACAGGCCCGGGTCACTTTTTTTTACTTTTAAATGCGATGGATCGGATACCGGGCAGGTTTTGAATAAAATATTCCAACAAATCCTTATAATTGTATATATTTAAAATGTTAAACCCAATATTAACACCCAGTTGTACAATATTTGTAGATCAAAATTACAAGGCTAGAAATAAAGCTAACATTTATATGTTGACAAACATAGACGGAACCAGGGGTTCTCGTGGGTTTCTGAAACCCAATAGATTTTTTCGATTTAGTGTTAATTTTTGAGAAAAAACATTGATTTTTCCTAAATGCATCTTAAATGCACCCGGTCCGTCAAAATGTGTTTTTGATATTACAGTTCAAATTTTGTTATGCATTCGGTCATATTTGGTCATGGTTCCGTCCATGTAACGACAAGTGACAAACTTACAAGGCAAAGATGAAGAGTAAGAAATTTTGTATTCATGTGTCCAAATATGAATGAATTACACATATGTTTAAGTCGCTTTATTACTACTCTTGGTCCCTTATGGCTAACTTTGTTATGCTAAAGTTGATCATTAGTTGCTACCAAAATCAAACAAACAAGATTTTTTTTCCTACCATTTAGTTGCTACCAATGTTGTGTAACTTTTTGTTACATACCATTACTAACTTTTTGAAGTAAATTGTTGACTTGATAATAATTTATTGAATTCTTTGGCTTATACAGAATTCATTCAGTAGTCTGATCCTACCAATTCATATTTAGGTGAGGTCAATATATGTTAGCTTTTGAAAATGAGCGTAGTACTGGTCCATGCCTCAAATATCCAGGCTCTGTAAAATACCCATATGCCATTATGCCCACAACTCAATAGTTCTAGGCTTCTAGCTAAGCCCAGTTAAATTATTTTATTATGTTTTAACTTTTAACAGGGTGTTTGTTTCAGCTTATATACGGGGTTACGAGCTTATTTGATTTCGGCTTATTTTTCATAAGCCTCGATTTTCCAGTTTATTTTAAAACTTGTGGGCTTATATAAGTTTATTACGACATGATAAACTTACATAAACACATAAATCTCCAAATAAGCAAGAAAATTGGGGCTTATGGAAAAAAAAGCCGAAATGAAATAAACTCATAAGGACAAACACCCTCTAATTCGATTTTTATACAGTATTTAAATTTATCTCATCCATGTAGATTTTTTAGTATGTTGTCAAAAATACTGTGACTATCACACTAGAATTTGTGATTTTTCAAGTACAATTTTTTGCTATGCCAGCACTTTGAAGTTGGCAGCGAACCTTTAAAAAGAGAGGTCTACTCGTTGATTAGTTGATTAAAATTATAAAACATGATTAATTAAGAAACACGATATCAAATGATTTAAAGTTCTAAATGTTCACAAAAAAATGTATCAACAAATTGTGTAAGTAAAAAAAAACTTTATATGTTGTTTAATGTTTTGATTGGCTAGTGGAGTTACATAACAGTGCTGTAGCACCAATATAGAGGGGAAAATAATGAGACAATAATAACCCATGGTTGGATACATGGAGTTACATTATCCCCTAACACCTTTAAACTTATTACATGTAACGTTTTATGGTGGTTCGGGGGGAAAGAATCAAAGTGGAGCATAGAAGCACCGAGCATGCAGGTTAAATGTCAAGAAGGCTTGTAAACCATTTTTTGAAGTACAATTTATTAAGATATACCATCACGTACGGTTCAGTTGTGCCATGGTTTTTGAATGTTGTTAAGCGCGACAGAATCTAAAATTAACCTCTACACTAATATGCATTACGCAAGCGAACAACACCGACCGGTCCTTCTAGCGGGCTACTTTTAGTCCATTTATGTGTGATCCGTTAGTAAGGCGCAATAATGCCATCTCTTTTTTTTCCCATTTCTCTCGCCTCTTGGTTACCTATACTTGCCTTCTCTCATATTCCAGAAGCAACCACGGTTTCTTACCTTTGTTTGTTACCGAGGGTTTTACAACTTGATCCGCCCTTCCTTCTTTGCGTGATTACCTTTTAGTTTTTGGGGCTGGGTTTGGTGGTTGAGTGTTTGCTGATGTACGATTCTTGAGGTGTGAATTATTGATGTTGAAAGAATAGGTTCGAAACCCTAACTTTCCAGGTCGCCGTTATTTGAACGACACTCGGTATTTTATATAGAGGGTTGTAAACCCTAATTTTTAGGGTTTCATTTGAAACTGATGTTATGTTCTCTTGCTCTTACTGTCTTTGTTTGAATGACTGCCCTGTCAATTTGGTGGTCTAGCAACTATATGTGTTTGTTGCCTGAGATTGGTTGTTGTTAACCGGTCAGGGGCGGAGCTAGTAGAAGGACTATTGGGTGCCGAGTCACCCCTAATCAGTCTATTTATTCATTAATTATCTATATAACAAGCCGTTTTCTACTAATTTTTTTACATTAAGCCCCCCTTATGATTATGACTTTCTGCGTTAAGCACGGTCAGCCCCATGTAATTGAAAATCCTGGCTCCGTCCCTGTAACCGGTTACGTCATACTATGTGCTTATTATATATTTTAAGTGTCGTGGAAGCTACTGTGGCCGAAGGTATTTGAATATATTTATGCTACGATATGATGTTATTGATTATGATAGGCTTAGATTAGGTCTGAGATCGCGTACATGTTGGCGGGGCAACATACTAAGTTTGCAGCCACTGCGCGCGTATTTTGTTTTTCTGATTTATTACACCTATCTATTTGATGCCGTGCTTGCCGTTTCTGAATTGGTATTATGTATAGTAGTATAACAATTGGTTGTGATTAGTTGAATGGGGTTGATTAAAGCTGAGGTTGCCTGCACGTTGGCATGGTAACCTTCTAAGGTCGTAGCTATATATGTATACTTTTAGGGCTGAGCAAGACCAACTGAAAACCGAACCGAACCGATCATTTTCGGTTCGGTTTTTGGTTTTGTATTTTTGCAATTTTCGGTTTCGGTTTTGTCGGTTCGGTTTTGAGTCGATGCTCACCCCTATACTTTTGCATATTCAACATGAAAACATGATTTGGCCCATGGTTGTAGTCGTGTCTGGCATTTGGCGGTGATGACACGACAACCCGACGTACCGTGTGGTTGCAGCCATGCCCGGGGTTTGACGGTACGTTAGTATCTTGGCAAGGCAACCTGACTTGGGTTGTCGTTGTAGTCGTGGCTATCATTTAATGACGGTGTGTAAGGTCGCAAATGTATAGCATACTAACTAAGGCGATGACGATAATTTTATGCATTTAGCTTTTTTGTAAGCGTAGATTATTGAGCCCCATGTCTTGGAAGGGCAGCCAAACCCAGAATGTGGTTGCAGGCATGTTGGGTGCCTG
>BQNB010070506.1:0-33098 GCA_026074375.1 Tanacetum coccineum
TCTGTTAGTCTCTTGCAACATTTAAGTTTTATACTAGTTTTGGCATCTTAAGCTAAATAAGCTGTTTCAGCTTAATTCGTAGCTTATTTGATAAGCTACCACTTCGGGCTTATTTTTCCTAGGATTCTCATAGTATAAGCTATTTTCTGTCTTTTTCCTAGAATTTTTACTATAAGTTTAGTATTTTTAATCTTTTATTTTCTTTAAAAACTTAAAAAAAATTATAAAAATAAAAAAATAATCAGAAAAATAAAAATCTTTTTTATAAAATTTTCTTTTATCAATAAGTTTGTAGGAAAATTAGTTTCACTTTCGTAGGGTCTAATTTGCAAAAATTCACTTTTTAAAGAACGGGTTTCGTTCCCGTTCTTGGTTTTCAATGTTTAACGCTCGTTTTAACTCCGTTTTTGTTCTAGTTTTTTTAAACTTCGTTTTTAGTCAATTAGAATACATTTTAAAAGAAAATTTTTAATTAGGTTTAATTTTGTAGAATTTAGGTTTTTGGCCTTAGTTTTAGTATCCCGGCTCGCGTTTTTAGTTAAATTTTGATTTCCAACTATTTGTCTCTATGCTTAATTTTTAGTTTTTGTTGATTTTAAGTATTTTTAGTAGATAATCAAAAATATATTTTCTCTCATTCAAATCATAATCCGAGCTAAAACGCGGTTTCAATTTCACAAGTCGTTGGGGAAACGACCCGGGTGATCATTCTTCCCGGTTAAATATACGTATTATATATTATATATATCTTTTAAGAGTGAATTTTCCTTAGGGAATTTTCTTAATTGCTCTTGTGGTATTATATTGTATATTTTATAGTGTATAAAACTACCAATCAATTTTTGGCGCCGTTGCCGGGGACTTGTGTTAAAGATTCCTTCGTTTACGTTTGTTGATTTTGATTTGAAGATCCTTTCGTTTACGAAAGTTATATTTTTGTTATAAAAATCAAAAACCCAAAAAAATTAAAAAATATAAAAAGTAAAAAATATTTTTCTTTTCTTTTTAGTATAGTTATCATATAAAAAAATCAAAAAAATCAAAAATATAAAAAATTGTCCTTAAAAAGAAATAAAATACACAAAGTTGGTAAAAGAACACCAACATATAATATCCTCAATCGAGGTATTATCATAAATAAGTTCCGGTGAACTTGAAAAGTTCCCAAATCGAACCAAAGATTCAAAAACTTGCCATTTGTGTCATTTACGAAGTACGGCTCACCTTAAAAAGTAAAAATTTTAAGAGCTACCGTGAAGTAAGTTGATTATTTGGTTTAAGTTGTCTTCTCGTTATCCGTTAATTTAGTTTGTTTTTAATAAAAAAAAATTAGTTCAAATTTTCGTTAAATTTTCTTTTTCTACTTTGTGCATGCGCACTCGTTCTCAAACCCGCAACCGTAACCGTCAACAACAAAGCCAACCGGCTGTTGTTCAACCATTTCATTTAGAAGAACCTTTTGTTAATCCTCCATTAGTTCCGATGGCTGATAACCGGACAATGGCACAATTGCTCCAAGCACCCACCGAGGGTTACGAGGATGCAATTGTAATTCCCGAAATCAATGCTAACTTTGAGTTAAAGCATGGTTTGATCAATCTTGTTCAAAACAAACAGTTTTTCGGACATGATAAAGAGGATCCACATGCTCACATCCGTTATTTCAATAAGATTACTTCAACAATGAGATTCCCGGACGTCCCGAGCACGTCAATTAAGCTTATGCTTTTTCCATTTTCTCTTGAAGGTTCAGCCCGGATTTGGCTAGAAAAAGAACCTCCTCGATCAATTTTGACATGGGATGATCTTGTTTCAAAATTCATTAATCAATTCTTTCCTCCTTCAAAAACGACAAATCTTCGTAACGAAATCACGAGATTTCAACAAAGATTTGACGAATCGTTTTATGAGGCTTGAGATCGATTTAATGACCTTCTTCGAGCATGCCCACATCACGGATTTTCTGAACTACATCAATTAGATACGTTTTACAATGCTTTGAATGCTAATGATCAAGATTCGTTGAATTCTGCTGCGGGTGGAAACTTTTTGGATAAGATGCCTCGTGAATGCTTGAGAATTATCGAGAGTAAATCCAAGGTTCGTAATTCACGAAACAAGGCAGTCGTTGCTAAAGTGAGTTCGAATTCATCTACTCCAGGAATTTCACCAGATGTTGCTGCTCTTACAACCGAAGTTTCTGAACTTAAGAATATGATGAAGACTATGCTTATCGACAAACAAAAAGCCCAAGCTCCCGCACCCGTAAAAGCGGTCGAGCAGAGTTGTGTAACTTGTGGAGGTGCTCATTCTTATAGAAATTGTCCAGCCACCGATGGCAATGTTTATCGAGACAACATTCAAGAGTACGTTTCACAAGCTGCTGCAGCCAATTTTAATCAAGGAAATACCAATTCTAGACCTCCGATGGTTTCAAACCAAATCCGACCTCCTGGTTTTCCTCCGATTCAAAACAATCAAAACCGTTTCAATCAAAATCAAGGAAATAATTTCAACCAAAATCGATGGAACAATTGCATTAAAAAAACGTGGAAGTAACTTCAACCAAGGACAAGTTTATCAACCTCCGACGATTCAAACCCCAGTTTACCAAGCTCCATCTCCTGCTCCGCAAATGCAAGGTGTTTCAAAGACCGATTTTGAGAATTATGTCAAGGCTAATGATGTTGTATTGAGAAATATGCAAAAATCAAGCCAAGGTTACAAAACAGATGGACAAATTTAACGGAAATTGCTTTTAAATTCATAAATCCATCCGCTTCGTTCTCGTGTTCAGGTACTCTACCAGCAACGTAACTAACCCTCGCGAACATGTTAATACTATCACCACACGAAGTGGTAAAACTTGTGAAGGACCTTCGACTCCTTTTGTTCCTACTTCCGTTGTATCTATTCCTCTAAAGGAACCTGAACGAAACCCGGAGACGTCAATGGACAAAGTGCAAAAACCAAGTTCAGAAAATACCGCACAAGTCTCACCTCCAGAGGATCATGATTCCATTTTTATTGAAATTCCGAAACCAAAGGCTAAGGAAACTGTTCAAGAGCCTATTTCTCTAGATCCTAATTTATATCAACCTAAACTTCCATATCCCGAGAGGATGAAAGTGAGAGAGAAAGATACACCCAGTGCTCAGCAGAGCAGGTTTATGAAGTTGTTTAAACAACTACGTTTAGAAATTGGATTAAGAGATGCTCTTATTGAAATGCCAAAATTCAACAAATGGTTAAGCACTTTATGATGATAACAAGAGAAACTTGAGGAAGTCGCCCATTACAACGTAATATTGCTGAATGTTCTGCCATATCTTGATTAAAGTTCCCCGAGTAACTTGAGGATCCTGGAAATTTTCTTATCCCGTGCGCTCTACAAGAACTTGATAGGACTAATGCTTTAGCCGATTTCGGAGCTAGCATAAATCTTTTGCCTCATTCTATCTACAAGCAACTTGGGCTTGGAGCTTTGAAACCTACCCGAATGACACTCGAGCTTGCTAACCGTTCCGTTACGCACCTAATGGGCATAACCAAGGATGTTGTAGTTAGAGTTGATGGTTTCACTTTTTTTTTTTTTTTTTTTTTTCTTGCTGATTTTGTTAGGGTTATTCTTGACTAACCAGACATGAGAGTGCTATTATTTTAGGGGAGACCTTTCCTTCGCAATGCAAAAGCTTCTATTTGATTTTTATGAGGAAAAATTATACCTTAAGTGTAGGAAGTGATGAACTTGTCTTTTATGCTGATAAATCTGAGAAAAGCAAGAATAAGAAATTTGCTCACGCTATTTCTGTCATTGATTTTTCGAAAGATGAGCCATTTAGTGGCAGTACCACTATTCATTCCGATGCTCTTCCTCCTAGTTCTTCTCCGGTGAAGACTAGTGATAATCTTGAGGAGTTCGCCGATGAACTCACTCTTCTTGATTCATTTCCACCAGATAATGATGATTCAGTTCTTAAGAAGGCCGTTCATGAAGAAAATTTTCAAGTTTATTCAAACCCTCTTTTTGAATTTGATGATAACTTCAACTCTAGCAACGTAAATCCTCTCTTTAACGAGAAGGATGAAGATGACGAAAATGAGAACTCCAACGTTTCAAATTCCGATGAGCCAGTTTTCCTTAACACACCTTTGTCCGATAAGGTTGAGTGTTCCGATCCAGAAGTCGATATTGATGAGATCGATGCTTTTCTAGCCATGGAAGTTTCTTTTTTTTTTTTTTTTCTTCTAATTTTGAGGAAGGTTATTATGATTCGGAAGGAGACGTAATTTTTCTGGAAAGTCTGTTTAGTGATGATACCACCCATAATCTCTCTCCCGAAGTGATTTTCGATCATGAACCAAAACAAAATGAATCCATCCATAATACTTCGATTACTTTTTCTCCAAGGAGTGATCCTCTTCACCATGAGTTCGCCGGAGAAATCATTACACTTCCTTCGAGGATTGCTAGAGAACATAAGGAATATCTTAGTCTTATGAATTTGCTTTGTGAGATTTCAACTTCCCAATCACCGAAAAGTTTTCATGCTAATCCAAGTTCAATTATCACATCTCCTATCCCCGTTCAAGAAGAGATCGATATTTTTCTGGGTGATTTAATTCCACCAGGTGTTGAGAATGATGATTCCGAAGATGAAGATAATTCTACTTTCCTTCCCGAACATGAGTCACCTAACCTTGATCATCAAGACAACCCGTCAGCTCCTCGACCTCCTCCGGAACCACCAGATGTTAAGATTCGCCTTGAGCCTGATACGGCCGTGATAAACAACTTTGATGTGCTAAACAAAGAGGCTTGTTTCAACTTAGAAGAAGGTGTTCAGATTTTTCTCCCATTTTTCACCTACCCCGAGGATTCTCCTTTTATTCTCTCTTTCGGGAGTGAGGATCTCGTTTTTGACCCCGGCATCTTCATTTTTCATTTTTCTTATCTAGAGTCGGTGGTGTTTTCAATGGAAGTTTCTTATTCCAAGTATTGCTCTCCCTAAGGACGAATGAATTCAGGGATCGAGTCAAGCTATGTGACTTGGTTAACAAAAACAAAGCGCTTCGTGGGAGGCACCCCATGCTTATCAATTTTCTATTTTTTTGTGATGTGAGGAGGCTTGTACTCTTTCGTTCTTTGTGTTTGTTGTTTGTACTTGTGATTGTTTGCAGGATTGAACCCAAATTTTTTGAAGACTCTCGTGTTTGGTGTTTTGTCCCGGTCCACTCGAGCTTCCTAGCTTTTGTTTGGGGAAATCCGATATCCTAAAGATTATTATCGTCTAACATTTATCTTGTAGCACACTTAATAAACGGCTTAAAATATTTGTGATACTTTCTTCATACTTGAGTTATGCATTCGACCTTTTTGAGTTCTAGTATGGGGTTTTTAAGTCTTAGGCTAGGAAACATTAAGGACAATGTTTGATTTTAGTATGGGGTAGTATATCTTCGATATGATCTTGCCTACTTTTACCCGTTGTTCTCACGTACCCCGTTTTCCCACAAAAATTTCAAAAATATGAAAAAATTTAAAAAATTTCAAAAATAAAATAAGTGTTTTTGTCACAATTTTGACTTTCTTGCTGGGTAAGAATAAGAGTAAATTTTGACCCGATCGAGCGTGTTGAGCTCTAGCTTGTTCCTTAACTTTTAGGCTAAGCGTTCGCTAATTCGCGAAGAACAAAAAATGATAGAGTTAAGTATGAGTAGGATGCTAAACAAGGATTATTTGGAAATCCTAAGAGCTCATGTATGTAACTTGTTGCTTTTTCTCCCATAAGCTCTTAACCGGATTAATATACGTGCTGTTTTTGAAGATTAAACTTAAATCAACAATTTTTATGTAATATATAGCAAAAAAATTAGTCTTAGTTTAAATTTATACTTGAATTTTTCAAAAAGAAGTCTTCTATATATAAAAATAAAAAAATATAAAAAACATATAAAAAAATGATAAAATAATGAAAAAATAAATATAATAATAAAAGCTGTGGGCTGATAAAAGTTTACTACCTCTTGCCGGCTCATAACCGATGTGGTAGTCTTCTAAGAAAAGCCCATAGTAAAAAAAAATCCGAGGACTGATAAAAGTTTGCTGTAATCATGCGGCTCACAACGAATGATTTTTGCTGCAGCCTTCTAAAAGGTCGAGGGTTACAATTGCATAAATGTCTAAATAGTTAAATTAAATTAATAATTGACTTCTTTTTGTTAAATTCAAATATGCTTTTGCACTTTGACTATTCTATGAATATTCAGGACACCTGAGAGTTTTTGAAACCTAAGGTCCGTGAGTCCCGAAACTAGTCTCTGTGAGGTGTCAAAAGCCTGGTCACTTAGCCGTAAGGTTGAGATGTGCCGAGACGAAAGTCGCTACATGGGATGATCTCGCCTTCAAACTCATTATTCTAAGGTGGAACGTAAAGCATAGTATGTTGCAAAAAGTTGATCCATGGTTGAAATTCAAGATAGCACACTCACTTAAGATATAATAAATGTCGGGAGTAAAAGTTCACAAGTTGCAAATATGAGTAGTGTTAGCATCTTTACTAATATTTAGCTGTGATTTTGTTTTAAGCTTGGTTTGGATAAGTGAAAAGTCGGGGACGATGAATTTATCATTTTTGGGGCATTCTCGGATCGAAATGCATCTCCACCTCTCCGTGTATCAAGAAGATTATACGCGAGTAACCGGTATCTATTTACTAAAAGATCAAACCAATAGCTTTTAGAATACCCGTGAGTGTACCGAAGATGAACCAAATTAACGCACAACAATGTCGACACACTTGATTTCACCTTCATAAATGCACATACTCTATTGGCGGTCCTGTGTGATTTCAAAACACGTAAACAGAAGTTAACAAAAAAACAGCAGAAGACACACATAGCCCCGATTTCGGCTCCCAAGCCGACCTATTGCAACCCTTAAAACCCACACCCATTTGAGGCCCAAAACGCACCCGTTTTTCCATCCAAACCCACCCGTTTCAGCACCCATTACAACACCTAAACCAAATTATCCACCCAAATTCAATATGTTGTAAATGACATGGTATATTTATTATTCTAAACCAACAACACCCAAAATCTAAAATAATTAAGCACCTCTAATTATACACCCTGATTCATAAAAAAGTTTAAAAAATATATGATGAGACTTACTATTGGTAGCCGGAGTGAAGTTCATTCTGATCTCCATTGTTATTGTCTATTCACCGCCGCGAACCGCTGACCCGAGCGCCAACCCCAATTGATCCAAACGCTCAGTTTCAGTAACACCGCATAATTGATAAAAACCTCATAAAATGGATATACGTAACCCTAAATTAGAAAAACCCCCAGATTATGAAAGTTGTGTTGGTGTGTTGTTTGTTAATGTGAAAGAGGAGAAAGACACGTATATAACCGGGAAATAAGAGAAATAGACACGTGTCTATCCAGTCGGTCCGGGTGAAGTCATTGAGTGCTCGGGTCGGTCCGAGTAGCCGGGTGTTTAATGGATGCATTAAAAGCACCTCGGAAAAACAATCTTAATGGTTAATATAAAGGTATAATAACTAAAATTACTAAACTAAATGAGTTTACTTAAACTTTATATAACAAAATTTACAAGATAAAATAAACAATAAACTTTACAAAATCTTACGGGATCTATATATTCCGGCAACACAAGCGGCGACATCAACTTAATGTACTGAATACCTAATGTACCGAATCAAATATAATCAGGCGGCCAAAGAAGCCTTCCACTAAGAGGCCTCGGTGTAGTAACGCCGGCAACGGCGTTGGCCGGCGTTGCCCGGCGTTACTACACCGCTAGGCGGCGTTTCCCAACGGCGTTGGGTCCGGCGTTGGCCGGCCAACGCGCGTTGGGGTTGATTTAAAAAAAAAAATTCATTTACGCCCCCTAAACGGCTATATACTAGTTTTAATTTTCCCCCTTATTTTTAAAAAGTTACCAAACACCCCCTAACGGCTAGTTTTATTAAAAAAAAAAAATTACAAAACAGCCCCTAACGGCTATATTTAAAAAAAAAAATTCATTTTACCCCCCTCACACAACTCATTATAAATACTTCAATACCTCTATATTATTTTCTCACAAAAAAAAACATACATTTACAACAAAAAACACTACAAAACTTTTTCTCAAATGAATCAAAATCGAACGTTTTTGATATCTTGAGGAAACGACGCATTCTATTTACAAAAAGCTGTCGAGAATCACGAAGGCTAATCAAAAGAAGCTCAACATGATTGACCCGTACACCGATCTTCCGTGACGTGAGATGCCGAATTTCGTCTACGTGCTGATTATTTTGATGATCATTGTAAGTATCCGTTATACTATTTTCGGAGAAGATTTCGTATGAGCCGTAAACTTTTTCTAAAAATTGTCAATGGCATTTCAAGTTATACGGCCGATCCTCTCCCACAACATTTTCATTTCTTCAAATCTCGACTTGATTGTACGGGTCGAATGAGTATTAGTGCTCTTATGAAGTGCACAGCTGCCATACGCCAAATGGCATACGGCAGCACACCCGACGCGTTTGATGAATATTTGCAAATGAGTGAGCATACTGCACGAGATGCTCTATTTTTCTTTAATATGTGCATCATAGAATTGTATATGCCGAAGTATTTAAGAAAGCCAACACTTGAAGACGTTGTAAAAATACAACAAAAGCATAACAATGTTCATGGTTTTCCGGGAATGCTTGGAAGTATTGATTGTATGCACTGGGAATGGAAAAATTGTCCAGTGTCATGGCAAGGTCAATACGGTAGGGGTGATAAAAAATACCCTACTATAATGCTTGAAGCTGTAGCTTCGCAAGATCTGTGGATTTGGCATGCGTTTAGGGATGGCGGTGCGAAAACGATATTAATGTTTTAGATAGTCTCCGTTATTCGAAGACCTATTAGATGACTTTAGACCCTGTGGTTCCGTATTGTGGTAAACGGAGTTCAGTATCGTAATGGGTCATTATGGCTGATGGAATTTACCCGGAGTGGGCAAGTTTCGTCAAATCATTCACGGTTGCAACTGATCCGAAGCATACGTACTTTAAACAGCGTCAAGAAAGTGCACGAAAAGATGTCGAACGTGCTTTCGGTGTTCTCCAAGGACGTTGGGGACTTATTCAACAACCGGCCCGTGCATACGAAGTCAACACATTACGTTGATCTTGTATGCTGGTATCCATTGATGCATACATGATTTTTAGAAGGATCAAAATATGTAGGTTGTTGACTGAAAACATGTGTTTTCTAATCCTGCAAGGTCACTGCAAACAGGGTGGGGGAATCGATCGATGTCAAACCAAACGTCGTAAAGCAAATGAAAAAATTTAAAAGAGACAATGAATACGCATATTAGTCTCCAACAAAACCTTATGAACCATATTTGGCGCGAAGTTGAAGAAGCATCGGAAGAAGATTAGTCGCCGGGGCGTATTTTTTTTTTTTTTTTATTTCGGTATTTTTTTTAATGTGTGTTTTTTTTAGTATTGTAATGTGTATTTGAATTTTATGAATGAAATGGTTAGTTTGTTAAAAGAATGAAATAATTGTTTAGGGGGTTTTATGAAAATAAAGAGGTGAGTGGTGTTATTTGGTGTTATGATTAGGGGAGTGGTGTTGGTGTTGGTGTTGGTGTTATGCTGATGTGGCACCCAAAAAATGGTGTTACCGTGTTACGACACCTGATGCTCTAACTATCTCAACATTGCATAATACTTAGTACATATATCCATGAATGACACAGATTCTAAATACCTAATGTACTGATTCAATATATCATGTTGATAAATAGCCTAAAATGATGAGCTACCATATAATACCTTTTGGATGTACTGGTAGAGTCAGGTTGGGTTAACTAAGAATACTTTGCCTAAAAGCTTTAAATCCTTTATAAAAAATTACATTATTTCAAAATTTTAACTAAAATGATGAGGAAACTTTGGACAACTTCCTATATATTCCCCTCCAATAATTAAAAAAGAAGAAGAGGAATTGATTTTCACTCGATTCGGTGCCAGGTTTGTTATGATGATCTTGAAATATAAGACCACGTCTTCGTCAATGATGGAACATTCATAACATCAATCTTGATAATCTTAATGAGGTATTTTCTATCACGAGCCATACAAATTTGCCTCTCATCTATTACAAGGTGTTTAATTTACTGCCATGATTCACTCCACACGTACAGTTTAGATTCTGTGGCATTTTCCGAAAGAATTTGTTTTTAAAAAACAAAGAAGCCGAAGAAAAGTCTAATTATTAATTATGTAAAAAATTTCACTTAATTTTTTTTATTGCCCCTACCCCCCTTTTCATCTGATTCCAACCGTATTTTGTAAACGATCCTTTCAATTGGGATTAAAGTGGCGTAGTAACCCTTGCAAATGCATGAACCATTTCCTGTATATTTATTTGCCTAGCTTTCCTTGCTAGGCACATAATCCAAATACTCGCTATACAGTCCAAGAACCAAGCTCCTAAATTTTGAACAGATCGGGAAGGTCCATATGAATGCTTGAATTACAATGTTAGTTGATCGGCTATGTTGAAGTCGCACGAGTCGGCGTAATATGTATTGTTGATCTAAGTTAGTTCTTAAGCAATAAATTTAAAGAAAAAACATATCCAAATTTGTGAACTATTATGTATTAATGAGAAAATATCTATAAAGCAACATGTCCCATAACAGAACAAATCAATTAATCTCATCCATCCATTTTATTTCATCTACGACTTATATTAAATCCTTATGTTTATTAATAAAAAAACTCATTTCAACATAAATTTTTAAAATTAACATATCTCACAAAACGTAACGTTACTCAAATTAAATTATACCATCGCGAAGATAATTCACTCTCTTATCTCTCGACATCACACTTTTATAAACTTTCGACGAACTTTTATTTTTAATTTCGCCCAGAAAAAATCACAGACGAGATACGATAAAATCTCACGTGATTCGAAAAATCGCATGTGCTTCATTACTTGAAAATCACACTGAAAATATTGATAAAATCACATGCGATTTTATGAATTTAAGATCACACGTGATTAATTACTTTAAAAATATAAGTGTCATTTGTGAAATCACATGCGATTTATGAAAAAGGCAACGTGATTTTAAAAACACAAAATCACAAGATGATTATATACAAAATCACTAGTAAATTTTACTTCGCGAAAATATTTAACACTAAAAAAAAACGACAAAAGTATATGAAACGATTATTTTATTTACTTCAGTAAACAATCAACATGTGATTTGTTAACACAAATCACATGTGTTTTTATGTAAATCACGTGTGTTCTTCTACAAATCACATGTATTTTTCATACGGACTGAAAATTTTTTTATTTGAAAAAAGATCATCGAAAGTAATAAAAGTGCCCCTCTATAGAAAAAGAAAGATTTAATTCTCACGTCGCTAAGGTGTTATTTTTTTTTTTATCTTTGACGAATTACCGTTTGCAAAGATAATATAATATTTAAAAAAGAGGTGGAAATGAGGTTTTTTATTATTTTATGAAAAAAGAATGACTAGGATTAATATTTCATCAATGGTTTAAATAATTTCTAATTTAATTAATTTAACAAAAACGCACCTTTCACCTATTTTTTTAAAAAAATTAAATATCTCTACAAATCGTCTAATCGTTACGCAAAACGAAACATAAAACCATCTGCGGCGAGAATTAAAAACATCCATTCTATAGAGGGGCCACTTCTATATACTTTTCGACGATACTTTTTTTCGATATATTTATTCATCACGTCTGAAAACCCATCACATGTGTAATTTACAAAATCACATGTGATATGTGATACAAATCACATGTGATTTTTCAAAACTGACTGAAAAAAAAAATTCCGAAAAAAAAGTTCCGTCGAAGTATATAGAAATGCCCCTTGATAGAAAGATAAAAAAATACGTCGTCGCGATGAAGTATTTTTTTTTATTTCGTTTGACGCAAATTTATAATTAACCAGCAGCGAAAGAAATTAAAAATTATCTTTTCTATAGACGGGCACTTTGATATACTCGAGACAGGTTTTTTTTTTTTAAATTTCCGCCCATAAAAAATCACATGTGATTTTCTTTACGTTAAAAAAAATCACAACGTAAATTTGTAAAAATTCACATGCGATTTTATGAATTTATGAAATCACACGTGATTTATTACTATAAAAATCATAAGTGAATTTGTGAAATCACATGCGATTTATGAAATAGCACGTGATTTTTAAAAACAACAAATCACAAGTGATTTTACAAATCACGTGTTTTTTTTTTTGGCCGAAATTTTAACACTAAAAAGTCGTCAAAAGTTATAAATAAATAACGATTTTTTTTTCTAGTTACTCTAAAAAAATCACATGTGATTTTAAAATGGAAATCACATGTGATTGTGCTACAAATCACATGTGATTTTTTAGACGTGATTGAAAAAAAATTCAAAAAAAAAATCGTCGATAGTATATAAAAGTGCCCCTCTATAAAAAGATAATTTAATTCTCGTCGCGATGGTGTATTTTTTGTCGTTTGACGATTTACGTTTGCAAGATATTTATTTTTAAAAAAGAAGATGAAAAGTGGAGTTTTTTAATTGTTTTTTTATTTGATGAAAAATAGATGGATATGATGTGTTCTTTGAGATAATATTGTTATTTCATGATCTCACATCTATGTTATAGACAATATTATAATTATAAATATATACAATTAGAGGGAAACTTAGAAATATTTTATTACTAAAAATATTATTAAAAAAATCGTCCGGTTTTTTTTATTGGAATTGACCCGAGTTTGACCCATTTGTCTCACAAAACCTTGACCCGTCCAAACCCGGTGTATTATAAAATTATAAAAATTAAAACGTATAATGGTGAGCCCCACCTTTCATCACCAAACGTTCTCTCGCCAGCCCTCAAAAAACACACACATACATACACACACACAGCCCACCCATTTTCTGATAAAGTGGTTTGCAATTGTTGTTTTTCAAGCGGTGGGTTAGGGTTTAGTTGAAGGATGATGAGATGCAGCCTAATTTAAGGTGCGGGTTTGTTTATTCATTTGTGCTTATTGTGATTAAAATTTTAATGAGTATGTTTTTAATATTTTGCTAATTGGGTTGTTTTTTGCTTAAATTTTTTACTTTTTGATATGGGTTTTGGAATTAAGGTGTTCTTGATGCTATGATCAGTAGTTTTAATTCACTAATTTGGTACCTTATTTATTTATCTAGCTATGCTTTCGTTATTAATTTGGAAATGTTAAAGGTGTAATGGGTGTGTTTTGATTATGATGGTTTGATTGTAATTTGATAAACTTTTGATGTTTTTGGTGTAATTGGTATATTCTTGATGGCGAATTTGATTACTTGACACTGGTAAATGTTTTCATATCATATGATTATTGTTACCGCTTAAAGTTTATCAAAATTGTTTTTATGGTTTATTAATTAGTCATACTATATATCTTTTTGATGCATCGTTTTAATTTTGTTTTACTAATTATATATCGAATAAAATAATTGCAGGGTGTGCGAGAGAAGTGAGCAGGGTGGTTTCAGAAGTGAGCATGGGCTGCAATACCATCCTAAGGTATAATATTTTTTATGTTGGTTTTTGTTGTGAAATTGAGTCGTTTGTGCGAAAATGTTAGTTAGGGGTGATTAAAGGATTTAGTTTTTTCAAAAGTTAAACACCACTTTAACAGCAGTTAACGATTTGGGGTGTAATACGGGTTTAGGGGTGTATAACATGCCAAACATAGTTAACGATCTTATTTGGTCTTACACCCGCTGTGACTATCCGTGCGGTTTTATTAGACGCTTTTAGTAGACGTCTACTTATTAGTCAAACCCTTTACACTATTAAACGTCTACTAAAACGCTTTATCACTTCGGAACCATCAAAAACGCTTTATCACTTCGCACCCACCCCTATTCGATAGCTAGGTATAGATTTACACAAGTCAAAGAACAACTATTTAGTAGCTTACTTCAATCGTGTATGGTTGGCGGATATGTTGCTGCTATGCCGTTTCTTAAACTCATTCCAACATCAGTTCTTTGGGGTAACTAACTAACTGAAAATTTTATCATCTTTGTTTTCCATATACCGATTGTTAAACGTATGTTATTAAATTACGGGGTGTTTTGGAACAGGCAACCCGGTACTGGAATAATGATAATGGGAGTCATTGGATATGCATTTTTATATGTGATCATGAGATAATGTTGAAAGTATTGTTGCATAATCAAACTGATCTGATGTTTTCTTTATTGTATCTAGGGGTGAGAGATTAGTGTGTGCGGGATTGCGTATTTAAAGTAATTATCTATCTCCAGAAGCTTCAATACAAGGTACATCGAGTTCATTGCTTTCATTTCTTATAAAGACAGATGGTGATGTGTATGATTATTTTATGCAACTTTTTTATGTTAAAAATATTACCATATTGAACAGGTGTCTCTGTTAAAGAGTCGCCCGTTGCGCATTTATGCTACCAATCTGACATTTAGCGCTGTGCCACTAGATACATGCTTAAATTGGACTCGCGTACGTTACTAATTTTCCTTCTTATTCTGATCAACTTTCACATAAGAGAAATATTAATTTGTTAGGGGGTGTTTGTTTAGGCTTATCTTCTAGCTTGCGAGCTTATTTGATTTATGCTTTTATTTGCAGGCAACCCCATATGCTCAAACATGGCCAAATCATTATCATTCTTTTATAAACGAGGCTACTATTCCAAACCAAGCAATCATTGTCACTCAGCCATATAGCGCAAGATCAAGATATGAGATTAGTATAAGTTACTGTGTTGATCATTGCAGTGGTGTTGATGTATACACAGTTCTTGCCGCACCAGCTGGAGCACTCTAATGTTTACTCCACGGTTGAGCAAATGAGGTAGGCTATTTTTTGACACACTTTGGATGAGCACCACGCCACCACAACCTTTTCTATGCTCCTCATGTATGTAAGGTGTTTGTTGAGTGTTTGATTAAAACTGACATAAAATGTGACCTACTCACTATCCTATTTTACTCCTTTGACATAGTTTAAGTATTTTATTTTTTAGTAAAAGGATGAGTAGCACAAATTGAAATTATGCTATAGAAATTAGTAAATGAGTATATGGCAGGATGTCTATTGGGGCACATTCCCAGTATTTTATTATAAAAACCGAGGGCCCGACCCGCATTGTGTGTTTATTGGTTTGACCCGTCCGATCCGATCCCGACCTGCCTTTGTTTGTGTGTTTATTACTTTGGCCCGACAAACACGTGTCTCCGACCTATCTCCCTCTCATTTGCAGTTCCACCGCCAAAAAAATAACACACGACCTCTCCATTGATTCACACAAAATTTAGTTGACGAATTATTTTCTAGAACACAAAAGGTAAACATGGAGCCTAAAAGGTCAACAAGACGTAAAATGAGGCAAAAAAGGTAAAATGACCGAATAGGTCAACGGGTAAAGCGGAACTGGACAGCGGGCTCAGTACAGACATACATTTGTCGGGTTCAGGGTGCTTTCAGTAATGACTGGAGTTTATGTGAAAAGGGATTGAATATGATGCATGGGAAGTTTGCGACTCAAAATGACGTTGGTTGAATAGGCGCCCCAGGAGTCGCAATTGCCGCGGTGGCGTGTGCGGGCTATGCGGGATCTTGCTTTAATACTGAATTATGCATCTTATGTGTTAATTCTGGATAAAGTTAGTAAGTAAATGAATGATTGATGTATACTATCCATCTTATGCGACGGCAGCGCATATACTTACATAAGATGATAACAATACAAAGTGATCGAGGAAAATAAAAAAAACTAAAAATGCAGCAATTATACACTTACATATCTGTCTGACTTTTTTATTCGTCTAACAAGTATTTCGTATATTCTTTAAGAATTCTGGTGTGTTCTGACTTTTTTAGATCCTTGGTGCAAGTGACAGATTCTTAATTTCATTTAATAATTGGTTTATTGGTCTTTTTTTTGCAGATGCTTGCAGCCTGAAAAAGCAAAAGACGGACTTAAAGACAAGGTACCATGTTGCCTTTCACTTTGTATACCCAATATAAATGCATTATTAAGCTTTTCCATACGTTGAATGGGTCGATATGGGTTTTGCCCTTCGATTATATCCAATATAACATACTACAGTATTATTAAGTTTATATTCCATGTTTATATTCAATCAAAGTTTATATTCAACGTATGCATTGTTTAAGCTCTCCATTACAAGTCCTTAATAAGAAATACTTTTTATTAGACGTTTTAGGTTCAAAAGATGTGATTTAGTTTACGTAGAATGAGTTAAGAGATCCGACCGTTCCGCGGTACAACCAACCGGCACATGCAATAGCAATGAACAACACAAGACTGTATGATGTAATGGTCGGCCTGAATCAGATTACCTCTATATGCATTGGAGTCCATTTCGCTACGTGAGCTATATAAATCAATGGTGTACATGATCTGTTGATACAATCGTTGCACGTATCAATGGCAGTCGTTTGTCTGTCAAGATTATCCTATTCTCAGGTACACGTGTCTTGATCATATTCTTTTGTATGTTCATTTTGTTGAAAACCGTTGTTTTTGACACTTATGGTGTGCGTGGATACGCATTGTCAACTGATTATTTAACTAATGCGACTAGGAGTAGTAATAGTTAGTTTTTTGGAAATGGAGATGCTACTGCGTTAACATCATATCAAAGATAAAATCATAAAAACTGTCCTGATTCAGATAGCAAAACACAAAAGAATGCTGAAATTCCCAAACTAATCAATTTTCTTACTTTATTTATGTACTTTTATTCTGAATCTAAGTTGATCAACCGTCTGCAGATTTTGAGAGATTTGGGAGTTAGGACAATGAAGCTGATGACAAACAACCCTACTAAGTACAATGGGCTCAAGGGTTATGGTTTGGGAGTTACAGGCAGAGTTGCCCTTCTGACCCCAGTCTCAAAGCACAACAAGAATTTGGCGCGCTAGAGGCCATCACTTTACTTATTTGGCTACGCCCATACTGTTGTTACTTTACTAAACCTCCAGCCTAGGCTGTTATCCGATACTGTCTGCACCATAACTGCTATGCAATATGTGTGGTTGCGTTTGGTGACATGATGCCTGATAACACCCGGTTTAAGATCAATTTTAGAGAATATTTTAGCCCCTTGTAATTCATCTAGCAACTCATCAATTACCGGAATCGGAACTATCTAAAATTAACGCATTGTTGTAAAGCCTCGGTAACAACAGCACAAAACGCCAACTTCCATCTTTTTTTCTTAACCAATAAAACCTGAACTCGAAAACGGACTCAACTTGAGGTTGTATAAAATCCTGCTCTAACATTTCCCCGCACAAGCATTAATCAATTTCATCCTTATTGCCACATGAGGATGAACGAAAGGGTCCGTATGCTAACGGGTGTTCGTCCCTCTCAGTAAGTTGATAGCATGCTCATAGTGCACGGGTTGGGGGTATAATCCAAACGGCATGTTAAAAGACATCATCAAACATAAGTAGTATTAATTTTAAAACGGCTCTGTATCGACCCCTTGATGGCTTGAATTTAGCGCATCCAAACTCCTTCAATTCCACTAAAGTAACATTCTGCGTTAGCCCGTTAGTGATTTCTCCATAGATTTTAAATGATTAAATTAGGAACTCGACATAAACGGATCCCCACATAAGGCACTATCACACTAAACGACCATAAAAACTTCATTGTTAACAATTTCCAGTTCATTTTAACATCCCCCAAAGTTTGTAGCCATTTAATTCCTAAAATTGCATCAGTGCTACCAAGTTCCAACGGTAAGAAATCTTCGAAGACTTGTAATACGCTGGGAAAAATACCACAACTAAGCCCTTGCAAATTCCTTTACTTCTTGTAGTTTCTCCATTACCAAGAGTTACATTAAATGTTCCCGAATCACTAACTGCAAGTCCTAGTTCTTCTACTATTTTTGACGAAATAAAATTGTGTGTTGCTCCACAATCAATCAAAACCGCTACTTCTCGATCTCCAATCTTCCCGCGTAGTTTCATCGTACGATTTGGAGTAAATCCCATTACAGAATTTAAAGACACCTCAACCATGTCAAGGTGTGCATGATCTGTTGCCATTTTCAACTCCTCCCCGTCCTCCTCTTCATATTCCTCTTCTTCATCGACCAACAACACCCTTAGGTGAACTGACTTTCGACAAAATATGAATTATAGGTGGATCACAGGCCCAAACTTGTGATCACATTAAAACATAGCCCTTTTGATCTTTTATCAGCTAATTCTGCTTCTGTTAATCTTTTAAACTGACTTACCCGTCCAGTGCTGCTAATTCCTCCCTTATTACCTGTTGATGCAGTAGAAAACAGTTTCAGTTGTGCTTGATATTATTTTTTAAAACCAGACAAATTTTGAAGTTGATCCCGCCTTAACGATAGACCCCTCCTCCACGTGCTCCGATTCAAAAACCTTTGTTTCTTCGATGTAACTGCTAGTATCATGGCATGTTCAAACCCTTCATGAAGCATAACACAAACTGATGCCTTAAATCAGACTTAAGGCCTTTAAAAATGAAAGTTGCATAAGAACTTGTTCACGACACACCCACCAAATGTCCCGCTAACTTTTTCGAATGAGCCCAACATACGCCCGAGCCGATTCCGTTCTTTGTTAGTAAGTCAAAAACTTTTCAAACATATTACCTGTTGTGTTTTGCTGGAAACTATATAATAACCTCCTTTTTATCAATTCCTTACCCATAAACGAAACGGTGATCTCCCTTCACTCCAACAGTACCACGATAAATCTTACCTTCTAAACATAATTCAGCGACTTGGTAAACAGTTCCAAAGCTTAACTCTTGGATTTTTAAAAAATCTTTCCATTCTAAAAATCGCACCCGTGAAGCATCTCCCGGGCCATCAAAGATTGGCCATCTTTAAATTTTTAAACCTGTAATCATTTGCTTTAAAATTTGTTCCATCACCAAGCCCTGAGTTCACGTTTCTATTGTTCTCATTTTCCCGGAAACTGTTATTAGTTCCATTCAAAACCGAACTAGTTCCAAACTCAACTTTCTTTGATCCCAAAGAATTAACACTCTCCTTTAGGTTCTTTTTCTCCCCAGCAGTACTTGTTTCAAATATCTCGAACCAAGATCATCATAGAACGAAAACCTTTAGTTGTATTCAACTATCTCATCTGAAATTTTTCTTCATCAATTCATCCTCATACCCCTCTCATCATCTCTTCCCTGCATCTTTGTTGTTGCTCATGGACGTTGATTTGACTGCTCATGACGTTGATTAGCCTCTAATCTCATAGCCGCCAATTCATTCTCCAGAGTTGTTAAACGGGCATTCGTGTTTTCTTAATACTGGTTGAATTCGAGTTCCAAATCAGCAGCTCTAACCATTGTTGATCTTGGTTGTGGACAGTAATTTCTGTCTGTGAATAGTGATTCGGATGAACAGGAACTTCTGGTGAACAATTTTTTTTTTTTTAATTGAAACCCTAGAATTGAACCTGGCTCTGATACCAATTGATAAGGTTGGAACCGAAATCAATTGATAATCCAGGAAACGATTAAATTATAATAAGCAAAAGTTCAATGAAACAAATAAAAGATAGTACCTCCTGTTATTTGAGAAAACAGGTAAACTCCCTAGATGTCGACTCACCAAATTCATACCCTAACTTATGACTCTAAAAACCCCAATTTTATAATAAACTACAAACTTGGAAGACCAGACATTGCATAATAAGAAAAGAATGATAAAATAAAAAACCCTCTATCTTTTTTATTACTAACAATTCACCATCAAATCATCGTGATTCCACTAATGTACTATGACGCCTCCTGATAAAGTTATCCAAATAAACCCTCAGCTGATCTTTTATTACTGAACAATTCAGGACAGCCCCTCCACTTTGATTGAATGTCTAGTACTGCCTCTGGATAGTTTACCTGCTAAAACCGGGTCTTATCAATGCCGCCTTCGGAGTTGAGGAATGCTTTGGTGGCGATTAGATGGTCCACTGACTATTTGCTTCGGTCTGTCCGCTGTAGGGGAAGGATTGTTGTACATGTATTATTTTGGTTTTGTTTACATAACAAGAGTTATGCGCAAAAGTTTAGAAATGATAACGCATCTCTTTTATATACAGATGTTTTAGATAACTAAAAAACGCGCTAATCTTAAATACCTTTTTGTAGGTTGGTGATCCAGTTAAAGACCATGACTGTTGGGAAAAGCCAGTGCACATGGACACAGATCGGACAATATACACAGTGCATGCACCAAGTGGGACTCACACTGAGCGCAAGCTGCACCAGATGATGCTAGAAGACCGTGACTTTGAAAGGGATAGTTGTTCGAGTTTCATGGAAATGCCAAAACCCGATGTCAGTGTGGTCAATTGGTATGATAGGCTGGGCAAGGTAATTGTAATTGAAAACTTTTGTATACTACGTCCCAATACAGGATTATCTTTAATTTCATCATACTGATAAACAACATCTATATGTTGACCATGTTCTTCATTAGACACGTCAGAATTGAAGGAGGCAGTAAATTTCAATTACAAAGATCTGCAGATGGCAACCAATAATTTCAGTGAAGGAAATATCCTAGGAAAAGGGGGTTTCAGTTAAGTGTTTAAGGTAATAAATTAAAACATTTTTAATAGATTAACTTCATTAATCTTAAATTTATTAATTACGTCCTGCATATTTATTGATGACCACGCTCTTTGATAATGTATTTACACGAATTGCAAAATATTTCATTTCTGTCTAAAAAATAGAAGGGAAATTTCTGTATTGTACTGTCATTCAAGCAACAACTCAGAAACCCAGATTTTTGTTATTTGACTAATAACTTTTTGATGGTTTCATAGGCGATCCTTAATGACAGTGAAGAAGCTTCAGGTACAGCATGCTAGAGCAAAAGATGAATTTGAGAATGAAGTTAAGCTTATAAGTAACGGTAAGTCAACGCTTTAAACTTTTTATTAACGTTTTCACCGACTTAAATTGTTGTCTGTTCTCTTGCATTTATCACAAAAATTTCCTTTCGATCATACTGATAGATTTATTTTCTAAAAAAAACTAACTTTGTATCAGATTTTTCTTAGCAGGAAAATGGAAGGAAAGACAGCCGATCATAAAGACTCAGATGGATATGAACCTCTCGAAAACAAAGTGGTAAGGAAATCGCTATCACATTCGGAAGACCTAGAGAGTGATGCTTCATTTTTATTGACAACAATGCAACTCATTCTTACATAACTACATACTTTGTGAAGATTCTTGATTAATGAACTGCGTAACAAACCACATTGGTGAGGAGGCATCCTGGAAAATTCAAGTGGATTTGGTTGAGTTCATTAGGAAAATACTCGTTTGAAGAAAAAGTATAGCTCCTAAACTTTGAACAGATCGGGAAGGACCTTTGAATGCTTGGTTTGCAATGTGAGATGATCGGCTAGGTTGATGTCCTTATTTAGGTCGGCGATAGATGTATTGTTGATCTAAGTTGAGTTCTTAAGCTATAAATTTGAAGAAAAAAATTATCACAATTTGTGTAATATGTTATAGGCAATATTGTATGATAAATGGTGGGCATGCAATGTAACCAAAAGATATTCTACTAAAAATATACAGTATAACCATTATTTATATAAAACTAACTTAATAATACAAAGTTGTATTATGCACAAAAACTTATAGCAAAAGGCCACCACATGCTTACAGCCCGAATGGACCGTACAAAAAAACAACCATATGGTTCCATTCACATTTTAATAATACTAAGAATTACATGAAATCGTCAAACTCAAAGCTCTCTGGAATCTCAAATTTGAACATGCTGCAGTAAGTTTCTCTGCTGTCGTCGGTGCTGCTACTGTTGACCAAGGTTGATGATGAGTTTAATGTCGTAGGACTTGACATGGGCGTCGATAAAAGTGAATCAAAGTTAAAATTCTGGTTTGTGGGTTTGTATTTAGTTTCTATATCGGATGTTTGGAAACTCGACGTGTCCGATGACTGCCCCTTGAATTGATCACTTTGACTATGGACGATAACATGATTTTCAGGTATGCATGTAGGCATAATATTTTCGTTGATAGGTTGGCAGTTCATGTTATCCAAATTGTTTGAAAAATACTCATTTTGACTCGGCTGATTCAAAAGCTGTGTGCTTTGAAAATTTGTAGGCATGGAGGTTGAGATAGGAGGCTGCTGAGCAAAGGTTTGGTTTAATGGATTGATCAATTGGTTAGTGAGAAACAACTCGTTGCTTTCCTTATTTGATGATGATGCTAATAGAAACATCTGGATTTACGAGTGTGTGGAGGTTCAATAGGTTTATGAGATTGAGCTGAGCTGAATTTAGTATGGAAGAAAGGTCTATTAGATCAAGGCGAGTAGTATGTGTTACTGGATCAATTCCATTCCTGAGTATCCTTTTCCGGATGTGAGTGTTCCAGTAGTTCTTAATTTCATTGTCGGTTCTTCCAGGCAAGCGAGCGGCAAATGATGACCATCTACATGATTTAACAAAACATAAGTTGGGATATATGACTTGAAGAAAAATTGCAGAAACATATGAAGATAATTTATTCAAATGGTATTTACTCGATCAGAGCATACTATTATATATGGTATTGTTTTATGATCCAAACATGTTCTGTGTTATCTATAATTCAAATTATATTGGTTGTTACATTCTGAAAACTACTCATTGTAAGAACTTAAAATTATTTGTTTTGTGAACTATCTAACATGTTAAACTTATTGGTCCAAAAGATAAACCTTGGTAATCATAAGAACATGATCACATGAAGATGAACTTACTTATTCCCCAACACACTATGCAGTTGGATTATAGTTTCTTCTTCTTCGGATGAAAATCTCCCTCTCTTGATATATGGCCTCAAGTAGTTTGTCCATCGAAGACAGCAACTTTTTCCACATCGTTGAAGTCCTATTGATAAAATGATTTCTCTATTAGCGAAAAAATATCTTAGACTCTCATTGACATAAACAAATAAAGATCTATAATCACATGCAAACACTTACTAGTGTTCTTGGGCAACGTTCTCCAATTGCCTGGTCCATGTAGTTAAATGTATTCCATAAGTTTGAGATCTTCTTCTTGTGTCCATGGACCTTTTTTAAGTCCATTTTTATCACAACACTGTGATCTACCCATGTCTTGTTGTTTACGGTTAGTGTATAGTGTTTCTATCTTATTAGCGTCTACATCCAAACAAATTGCAGCAAAAACAGATAGCAAGATCAGAAGCAACAGGTTAGAAATATATGATTGAGATGTAAAACAAAATGATTTCACCCAATTTATCTAGTGAGGTGACCCTTACAGAAGATCAAGCTGTTTGTGTGATTGTTCGGATAGTGAAACATTCTCTCAAGCTTATTCGTAAACTGCCTGCAAGGCTCCTAAGCTCAAAATTCCAGTGATTTTAACTTAAGCTTCAATCTTACTGTCCTGCAAAAAACGATCTTAGTGTGCTTGTTATCCTACTATATAAAAAACAAAACATTTTGAGGCTTGTTACTGTACTGTAATTACTGAATTGTAGATACACTTTTCTGATGTTACGTAACGATTTCAGCAAATGTGTTACAGAAGAACTAAATATCAATATAAAAAGTTTGGCTTTAATCAAGAACTATAAAACATGCAAGCTTAGTTTCTTGTAATGTAAATATATCAACTCACCTGACAAAAGTGCCAATAGAAACCATATTCATAGTTTGCAACAGTACATACAAAAGAAACTGTGAGTCGTCGGGATCTTTGGACTTCTGCTAAGCCTGTTCTCCAGTTTTGATGCTTCCAGCGCATTCCATGGTCCTTTTTATGCCACATTTAGTTCTCAATGTGACAATAATGAAACTAACTAATATGACCAGATGCTATACTTGCTCAAATAATCATGTAAACATGTAGACGCTGACCATAGAAATCATAGACTCTTCAGATTTGGTTGATGCACTAAAAAACTCGTATTCGGTTTTCAGTTATGCAACAGACATTATGATACGTGAATGGCTAGGTAGTTACATATACCAATAACTGGGGCACAATATATGCTATTGACGTTCGAATGTCAGAATAACATGGACACCAATAGCAGGCTAATAACATGAAACAGAACTATGAGCTAAAATGGGCATAGTAGAATCGAGAGATTAGTAAACTTACTTCTTTTGATGTAACATAAACATAAGGTTTCTGAGCCTCTTCGCATAATATTGGGACCTGAGTTAAGACATCAATTGGAGTAATGCTTCCAACAATGACACACACTCTGCATAAACCAAAAGAAATCCGTAGATTAGCAAAGACTTCATCTTTCACCCAAAAAACAATATGCAATCTAGGTCTATCACAAATAACGGTTTGATTATTATGGATTTCAAAGAATATTTTTTCCTAGATCCATGAGTCTCATGCTACTTGATACATCGAGAAGGCATAAAAACCATGTTGCAAGATCATTCAGACCGGTGTTTGAGTGCTTCCTATTCACAAAACGAAAGTAAACCTATTTCATAGCAATCATCCTGCTGCGACTTACGTCCTAAACAAATCCATATTTAAATTAAGAAAACAAACCTAATAAATATTTATCGAAATGATAATCCAAAACTTAAATTGCAACTAAAAACATACCTTTCAAATATAAAACGACAAGACATACTGATCATGACAAATATACGCCAAAGTCATATCTTTATAGATAAATTCATTGTGTCATAATCACTGAAATTAGATAAATCTGGTGAACAATAAAAGTGTTAGATGAACAATAAAAGTGTTGCACATGAACAATGATGTAAGTTAAATTCAATATGTTCACGTGATACTTTTGACAACTTCCTTAACTCCTCACTGAAACACACTTAGGGCTTGAAGGTTTGAAGGCATGCAAATGGATGATTGAACTAGACCTGCAAGTTAGAGAAAGAGTTTTAAATTAGAGAGAGCAAGAAAAAAAAGCAGACAAATAGTTGTGTAGTAATGAAAAGAGTATTATCAGGTAAATAAATGATATTAGGGTTTGTGGTGATGAAGAAAATGGTTTTGGGTATTAGGGTTCGTATGTATTAGGGTTTTGGATGAATATGTCATATAATTAGGGAGTATATCTTGATATATTTTTGAAAATCAAAAGATAATCACCATATAATTAAGGAGTATATCTTGATATATTTTTGAAAATTAAAAAATATCAACATGGTTTTTTAGAAGATATTATTTTAGTTTTGGATAGTAAAACTTAAATAGTGGCTTGGCTCAGTTGGTAAAGAGGATTGCATGTTAACCTTAGGTCACAAGTTCGAACCTTGCCATGCACAATACTTTTTTAAAATTCTGAAATTTAATGTAAAATTGATGACGTGTCATTTTATACACTTTTTGGGGCCATTTAACCCCCTAAATCATGCAAATATGCCCAGATTATGTGCTTAATCGTTTTTTTTCAGGTTTTTAGCACTTGAATGGCATTTGACATTCGGAAGGTAAATCACATAACGTGACTTGGGCTCATTTCAGACA
Organism: Tanacetum coccineum; assembly: GCA_026074375.1. NCBI lineage: Eukaryota > Viridiplantae > Streptophyta > Magnoliopsida > Asterales > Asteraceae > Tanacetum > Tanacetum coccineum. The sequence goes on from BQNB010070506.1 coordinate 25,675, forward strand.
AAACACGAAACGCAGACAAGATTACGACCTCTCTACCAGAAAACATGAAAAATTGTGCATAACAGGGGGTGAAACGGCGTCGCCATCATAAAGCGACGCGTCAGAGACATCATCACGTGAACGATGTCAGAGATCTAGCGCTGGCGTCAAGACGTGGCCGACTAAAATAGGATCTAGAATCATCCACTGGCGACGGTGTCACATCTTTCAAAGCGACCGTCGTCGCGAGAATCGTTTTTCACTTGATATACAACAACAACACGATTTTACAGGGTTTTAGGTGTGTAACATTGTATAACTTTTCGTACAACGAACGCCCCACCCCGAATAAATAAACCTAAGTCCATATCTAGCTAGCTTTATCAGACATCGAATCTTTAGACCTTACACCTATTGCAAACTACCTTCAATCCATGTTTAAAATCAAGTAAGAATGTTTATCATTAAGTCATCTCAATATGTCTATGTGTTATTTGATTCGATTTATGTTTATTACTTATCTTTATACATATGGCTAAGGACAGCTAACAAACCCCTACCTTTGAATTTACTTATGATTGCATCTGAAACTTAGGTATGTAGAACTCCTTTTAATGTTGCTTCCTTGTTGATTAGACACATGTGCGCGTTAGCGGCCTCTAAGAAAACTAGCCATAAGATATAAATTGGCATAGACGTCTAGGCAGACAACCGAGACGTGTGTAAGAAAGGATAACCATCGGTAACTTGGCTTCTAAGACGACTTACCCCTATAATGTTGATACCCTCTGTAAGATATTTCGCAAGCACTTTAATATACTCTTAGAGGCCATTGTAATAGTCTTTCTACTATACCTTACTTGTACAAACGTTGCCTTAACGGAATAAATAAATAGACGGCCGGGCTTCGTGTAATACGTTCATGAATATTGTTGATCCCTCTTAAGATATTTCGCATGCATTTAATATACTCTTAGAGGCCTTGTAATAGTCTTCATACTACCTTACTTGAGCAATCTAATGAGTAGTGCATGATTAGGTAAATACATCTTTTTATCATAAAGTTATCACCGGTAGTTTAGATTATATATAGTTAAATTATCTAAAACAAACCAACCTCTCAACATATGATTTTACCTGCTTTCTATAAAACATAAAAATACAAAAAGAATCTTCTCTCAACCCCTTAGAATTATGTTAGACCGTGTTCGAGCCTTCTCAACCTATTCCCCTAGAGAACGATAACAACCATCGAGTCTTGCCTTACTACACTACAACGGTTAGGTACTCTGCCTAGGGGATTGTAAAGCTTCCTGTGAAGTCTTCACAACCTCCACATCAAGTTTTTGGCGCCGCTGCGTGGGGAATAGTTAGGCTTCGATCATTGTTTAACTTAGTTCTACTCGCTTGATTCCTATCAAGTGAGAATTTTAATTCCAGTACATTAGCTTTCTTGTAGTCTATTTTTTCTTTGTGTGTTTGTTTGTAATTTTCATTGACTATTCTATTCTTCACTATAGAGAACGCGAATCCGCCACCAACCAATAATCGTCTTGTCCTGTCAGCTACGCTGCGCGCGAAAGCTGTCCAAGAGCTCCATGAGCTACAGGTAATTTCGGCCTTTGTTGACTCTCGATTAGAAACAATTGAACGATTTCTTAATAGCTTCGCCAATCAACCTAATGAGATTGATATGAACAACCTTTAGTCCGACGATGAATCAGTAGATACAACTCTTGTTTCTCCTTTTCCTCACTCAGATAATGATTCGGATGATGGTGAAGTTCTTAATGAGTTGAGTGAGTACGAGAATGCCGGAGTACTACGCTGAGAAAGAATAATTAATAGTTTCGACGAGGATGACCTAGCATTCCAATGCATGATTGGCTTTAAGAAGTTTACTGCCTATCTCGACCATTTTCTACCAATGAATATTATCTCGCTTAATGCCTATAACATAATAATGGTAGAAGGACTAGAGGGCACGAGAAAGAACCTAGTTGCCATCGTTAGGGATGTTTACATGTTTGTCGGGAGTTTCACCTACATCACTGATTTTGTAGTGCTAGAGGACATAGGAGAATTTATCATGAGCGACATGGCAGAAGTCTTGATGGGCAAACCCTTTAGAAAAATCACTAAGCTCAAATATGACGTTGCTAAGGGATTGGTCTCATTCACTAAGATCTTCGACACGTACATATTTAGGATGCCTCGTACAATACCTAGGCTCAGGAACTTTAATTGGAGTAAGGTCCCACCACTGTTAGAACTTATCCAACATGATTTGATGAGCGGACTTAGGCACCCCTATGAAAAGAATAAATTTATGTACAAAAATTGCTTAAACCTAGGTCCCGAGTACCAAGTAGATGAAAGTATGAAAGAATGGCTCATTCACGGACACGAAAGCATTCATAAAGTCACGTCAGGACATGTGACTTCGAGTCTAGCTACAAGACTCATAAATAAATAAAAGCGCTTTTTGGGAGGCAACCTAATATTTACTTTCCCGCATTTAGGAGTGTCTTGTGTTTTAATTCTTTATCATTTATTCTTTTATGTTTGAATCATTTTGTAATCATGCTTTGTTTGTTTTTAACTTCGTCTTATTTACAATCAAAGGTATTTTGCAAAAAAATAAGTGTAGGGGGATATATCCGGTTTATAAGAACCAGATTCAAACATTTAAAATAAATTGTTTAGATTAATTCGCGTCAGTTTCTAGTCATATAATTGTAATGATTAATCCCGGGTTTTTATGCAGTGTTTTCTACATATATAACTAATAAAATTGCGTTCAGGATATTTCTCATTAAAAATGAAGAGGAAACCTTCACGATATAAACCAGACATGTGAAGATTCAAAAATTTTCAATTATTTTTGAAAAATAAAATGTGCAATATCTAAAATTTGTAATTATCTTGTAAACCTGCAGAAACCTATGATTACATCATCAATCTATCCTTATGTTTAAACTTTTAAGAGTCACCCTAAAGTTCGTTTGTTTATATCATATCCATCGATTTTACACAGGTGTATTAAGTTGTCTTTAGTCTTTGTTTACATGTTATATTAGATAAGAAGAGCTGGGAAGTTCTTAGAGTTTCATTGGATGATTCTTGGAGGATGATCTAACCAGTTATCGCATGTTTCTTCTCCATTTATTGAGCAAACCAAGGGAGTACTAGTTTCTTTTACTTGTTTTCTTTTCCCTTTATTCGTTTTTATGGGTACTTGTTAAGAACATTGGGGACAATGTTCAACTTACAGTAGGAGAAATAAGACTTAGAAATATTCCTTCATTGCATTTGCTTTGTCCGTAAATTGTGAGTAATATATCAAAACATAGCATAGAAGGTAATTTTAACAAAATTTAATTTTTATAACCCATACTGTGAACAACCGAGTTATTAATAGGTCTCATGGATAGAATTTATATGACTAGCACATTCCACTCCAAAATGTGAGGTTTCCTCTAGATCTATAGGAAATTCTAGTATCAATCATTGATTACCCAGATAATTTTACCTTTTTTTTAGCTTGTTCGAGTGTTAAGGGTAGAAGCAGTATTGTGTCTATTCCGTCGTTACAGATGTGTAGGTATGGTTGTGGGGGGGGTTTTTTTTTTTTTTTTTTTTTTCTTTGTCGGCCTTTTCTTCGAGCATTGGTATGATATTAAATTATATGAGTGTACCGATAGTGTATTAAATTCTAGAACTTGTTTTTGTGATGCATCTTGAGAACGCATAGTAAGTATTAGTATTTGCTAAAAAAGAGGCACTAGGATTAACCCATGTTTTAAACCTGTAATTGTTATGATGGTCCTATTGTTAATATAACTATCTCCACACACTTGCTTGCACTCATTTTCTATTGCAGGTACCCCTAGTACAACCCTCGAGCTATCCTTTTCCGGTTTCTAATTTTTGGTTAAGCCGGACTATTAATGAAGAGCATTGTTAACCTTCGAATCCAATTGGTACACCCAAATCGCCTTAGACCTGACCTTGTATGTACTGCTTTCAGTTACATTATTTCTAACCAAAGTTAATTATTGAGTACATAGTTGCTAAGTCCGTATCCTTGTAAATACAGTTTTGGGACGATTGAGATTCATTGTAGTATTTATTTTGCGGAAGAAAGGGGAAGAAAAGTTAAGTCAATACCCCCATATATTTGTCAAATAATCTCCATGTTATGTTGATCCACCTCAATTCGGGTCATAGAATAGTTCATTTGTAAAGTATATAAAAGTTTAAGTGTAGGGGTGTATCTATAAACCCTCGTGATGTATTATATGGTTAAGCAATGGCAAGGCAAAAGTGTACGAGAAAAAATGTAAATAAAAAAGTAAAAAATGTACGGGCTGCCATTTGCTTATGTTATGTTTATCATAGAGTCAAGAAAAGAAAAAGAAAAGAGATTGATGTAGAGTTTGTATATCTTGTCCGAGTCTTAGCTTAGTAACCAAATCAGCGTATATTCGTATAAATAATTAGCTAACCATTTCACTCTAAATTCGCCCAAATATCACTCCCTAAATGTATCCCATCCATTTCCGTTTCCATTTATGTTATCTTACACTTACACCCCCACAACCCTTTAAAAAGACCTATTTGACAGTAATGAATAATACTTGTGCCTAAGCGGTGGAGGTTTTGATCCTTTACCAAGCCTATGATAATTTATATGTTATGATAGGTAATGAGTATTGATTTTTCGTTTCCCTTAATTGTTATAATTTATTAACACCCGAGTGAAAGAGAGAATCCCAAACACTTATGTGAGATGCTAGCATATACTTTCCGCGCTTTTAATTATGAGGTCTAGAATGTTGTGTTATAATATGCTTTTAAAGAGTAGGTTAAATACCCTCAATATTGCTATTGTCTAGGTAGAAAAGCCCATTTGCTTGAGGACAATCAAATCCCGAGTGTAAGGGTATTTGATGAGGTGTCATTTTATACACTTTTTGGGGCCATTTAACCCCTTAAATCATGCAAATATGCCCAGATTATGTGCTTAATCGTTTGTTTTTAGGTTTTTAGCATTTGGATGGCATTTGGAGGAAATACACGTGACTTGGGCTCATTTGGCGAAGAAACGAACAAGATTACGACTCTATACCAAGAATCATGAAGAATTGTGCATACAGAGCGTGAAGACGGCGTCGCTATCATAAAGCGACGTCGTCGACGGCGTCAGGATCTTCATCGTGACGACATCAGAGATCTAGCGACGGCGTCAGGACGTGGCCGACTTAAAGAGGATCTAGAATCATCTACGTGGCGACTGCGTCACGACTTCGAAGCGACATCGTCGCGTCGTTTTCACTATATATAAAAACCGATTTTAGGATTTTAGGTGTGTAAGTTTGTATAACTTTTAGGAGACGAACCCTAGTCATTCTAGCAGCTTTTTATGTCGTTTTCAGGGCCTCAAAACCCTATTGTAACTACCATCAATCCATGTTTTAATCAAGTAAGATTGTTTATCATTAATCATTCAATATGTCTATGTGTTGTTTGATTGATTTATGTTCTTGCTTTCTTTATAAAATGCTAGGCTAAACCCTCCTTTGTAATTACTTATGATTGCATGAAACTTAGATTGTAGATCCTTTTAATGTTGCTTCTTGTTGATGGATGTGCGCGTTAGGTTCTAGAAAACTAGCCATAAGATATTAAATTGGCATATACGTCTAGGGAAACGCGAGTGTATAGAAAGGATACCATCGGTAACAGTCTTCATACTACCTTACCCCTAATATGGTTGATCCCTCTTAAGATATTTCACATGCATTTAATATACTATTAGGGGCCTTGTAATAGCCTTCATACTACCTTACTTGTGTGTTGCCTTAACGGAATATTAAATAGACGGAGGGTTCGTGTAATTCGTTCATGACTTAGGAAATACTTACACAGATCATCACAAGTGTGACAAAGCAACATATATAGGAGAAGCAATCTGAGGAGTAGTGCATGACTAGGTAAATACATCTTTTTATCATAAAGTTATCACCAATAGTTTAGATTATGTTTAGTTTAATTAACCAAAACAAACCAACCTCTCAAAACTATGATATTTACTTGCTTTCTTAAAAATATAAAAACACAAAAAGAATCTTCTCTCAACCCTTTAGAATTCTGTTAGACCGTGTTCGAGCCTTCCTAACCTATTCCCCTAGAGAACGATTACAACCCCTGAGTCTTGCTTTACTACACTACAACGGTTAGGTACTCTGCCCAGGGGATTGTAAAGCTTTATGTGAAGTCTTCACAATCTCCACATCATGATGATGGAACCGCCAAGAACCGGGCTACAGTATTGGTCGGTTCTATTACATTGTACTGACCGGTTCCATTAAGGCAATGGAACCGGTGGAACCGGGCTACAATAACTTTCTAGCCTATAAATACCAAGTCATTTCTCTTGTTTTAGACATCATTTTTTAGAATAGTTTTTCACTCACATATTCAGCTAACATCTGATCTTTGACCATGATCTTTTTCATTTTAGTGTTTTGGTGAATTTCTTAATAGGAGAAGTTTTATCGACTTTGGCATATGAGATCGAGCATCAAGGAAAACTTGTAGCACGTATCTCTCATCTCTTAAAGATCCAAGTACTGATCTCCAAGCATCATCATTCATCATGGATTATGGAGTCATGTTTTGTATTGTGTTTAGAGCATTTGGGAATATGTAATGCATTTGGTAGGATTTATAAGGTCGGATCTATCTTTGTTGTATCTTAGTATTGCTTAGCACCTATTTGAGGGTAAGCATTGTGGGGTTTGTTCCTTCTTGTTGGAACACGGTATTTAGCTTAGTACCGTATAAAGGGTAAACGAATGTTGGTTTGATTCTACCTTATGAAGAATCCGGTATTTAGCTTTGTGACGTTAAAAGGTGTAAGCAACATTGTGAGGCTTCTCTACCGGTTGAAGGAGTATTGCTGACTAGTGGATTCAAACTCTCAAGTGGGTGACTCGGTGAGTGGAGTAGGGCAAGGAAGGTAACCTTGTAGCCGAACCACTATAAATATCCATGTATCATATCCTTTATGATTTATATTTATTAATCGTCATAAACAAATAGATCTACAACAATAAAACAGTTAGATTAAAATTTTAATTGGTAAAACTATTTAACCCCCCCCCCCCCCTCTAGCGTTCTACATGATTAACTGTTAAAATTTTGAGGATTGTTGTTGAAGGAGCGGTTCGAGATCGAACCGTTGGGTTAAAAACGATTAGGTGGGTTTAAAAAAATGTTTTGAGCATTTTGAGGTTGTCTCCACTTAAGGTTTGGGTGACTTTTCCATGACGGATTGTAGGTGTCACCAAGATTGTTTTGCTCGGGTTTAATAGTATACCACTTGCCTCCCGCTTCTTCGGTACATGAGGACGCATATTCAACAAAAGCTTGCTCGTTAT